>JAZHYW010018063.1:0-12981 GCA_037355805.1 Ixodes ricinus
AAGTAATCCGTTACTTGTAACGGATTACTTTCCAAGTCTGGTTGTGGGTATGTTGATACAGCCTTATAGTTAGTCTGCCTTCAATGATCGACTTGTCTCTTAGGTGTAGATGAGCAATTTAGCCAGCTGGCTAAATTGCTCGTCTACAGCTGAGAGACGTCTATCGTTGAAGGCAGGCTAACTCTAAGGCTGTATAAACATACCCACAACCAATTTATTGGACTCAAGGCTAGCGGTGTACTGCACTAGTGCAGAACACCGCTAGCCTGGAGTCTTTAACGTGCACCACGCAGTAGTGATAGATGACCGCAAGCCGGTACGATGCTCATCCAGATCGAAACGGGCGCAGGGCTGGGCAGACTTGTACACGTCACTGAAAAATAGTCAGGAATTGCATTTACAATTACACAAGGCTAAATTGTAATGAATTACAATTACAATTGCCCTCCTATAAAAGTAAGTGGCCGTTACCAAAAAAAAAGTGAAAGCCGTTTACAACTCCCTGTAACGCTGAATTAGAGCGCAGCTCTTGAGGAGGAGGGGAAGGCACGGGGGGGGGGGTCACGTGACCTCGGAGAGGGGGGTCACGTGGCCTGCGGGTCACGTGACCTCGAGGAGGGGGGATTTTTCCCGCTAAATTTAGCGGGGAAAATTTTCCGCTAAATTTAGCGGGGAAAATTTCCCGCCAGATTTAGCGGGGAAAGTTTTCCGCTAGATTTAGCGGGAAAATTTTCCGCTAGATTTAGCGGGGAAAATTTTCCGCTAGATTTAGCGGGGAAAAATTTCCCGCTAGATTTAGCGGGGAAAATTTTCCGCTAGATTTAGCGGGGAAAATTTTCCGATGATTTAGCGGGAAAAATTTTCCGCTAGATTTAGCGGGAAAGTTTTCCGCTAGATTTAGCGGGGAAAATTTTCCGCTAGATTTAGCGGGGAAAATTTTCCGCTAGATTTAGCGGGGAAAATTTTCCGCTAGATTTAGCGGGGAAAATTTCCCGCGAGATTTAGCGGGGAAAATTTTCCGCTAGATTTAGCGGGGTAAATTTTCCGCTAGATCTAGAGGGAAAATTTTCCGATAGATTTAGCGGGGAAAGTTTTCCGCTAGATTTTGCGGGAAAATTTTCCGCTAAATTTAGCGGGGAAATTTACCCATCATGCACCGCGCGGTTACGCCGACGGCGACGGTGACGGCGACGCCGCTCAAGCCGGAAACGGGCGCCTAAGAGCTGCGCTCTAAAAGTAATCCGTTACTTTTGTGGCGTTACTTTCAACAATATTGTCCTCAAGTAAAAAACAAAGGAAAGGGGGCTATTCAAGTTCTTTATGTTGCCGCTTGTTCCATTTATTGACCTTGAGTATATTGAACAACAGCTGACCCTCGAAAGTCCCGTCAGACATTTTGCGTTATTTCTGACGCTGAACACCATATTAAACTGAGGCACTGGATGGGGAGTGCCATATTGTTCCCTCACGAATGCTTTATGCTCTGCATTGAGCTTTTTCAACGAAGTAACGGAAGTACTATTTACCGCGAAGGTAGAGCAAACCTTCGTCGTTGCAACCGTTGACTGATATTCGATAGTTTTAGTAGATCGTTCCGATACCTCCGATACCCCCGAGAATAGTACCCGATAACGATATGATTTATGCGCAAAGGCGGCGGCGGAGTATCGGATATCGTTATCAGAGTCATCGGACCGATCTACTAAACTTCTGTATTGTCAAAATCGTGTAGGTGTAGAAGTCGTCATACCTCTAGGCAAGACTAGAATAAGAATTGATTTAGGTACATCTTACTACACCGGCATATATTGCCAGACAATAGCAAAACATATTTGTAAACAGTAAGGTGATAATTAAATAATAAATAAAGTTTGGCTCGATATTCCTCTTCCTTTGGTTCTAAACAAGTCGAACCTTGGTTCAGACGTTGGTGACTAAGAAAAAGTTTCTAGTATATAAATAGAAGTTATCGATAAAAACCAGGAAATTCATAACAACAATTAATTAGAGCGTCGGTTAAAACAAGGAAATGTAAACGCACGTTTTCCGTGTGTACCTTTCTTGTCGCCGTTCAAAAACGCACGGAGTGCGGACCGACTACAGTTTAGTCCGGTGTTCTCTAGAGAGACGTCCGCTGATGCCACGGGCAGCGAAGGGCGGAGTACTAAGTAAGACACACTATGGCCCCACTCACGAGTTTCACCCTCTCCTCAAGCCCAGAATATCAAGTCGTCAGCCACCATCATGTTTTATTTGTAAAAATATCAGCTTTATATAAGATGCGTCCTGCTGAGGTACAAACAAGAAGAAAGAAAAAGAAAGACTATTACCACTTTGGATGTGCTCGCAAAAAGCTGACTCACAAAAAGGATGACTGAGATGCAGATACCCTGGCTGGAATTCACAAATAGAGTCGGCCAATTTGTAGAAGTTGGACTAGGAAAAGTAAGTAACTAGAAAAAAAAAGTACATCCTGTTTTCTAAGAGATCATAAGTGTGCAGCAACGAAAGAGAATGATTGTGGCAATAAGACCTTCACATATTATCACATCTCTTCTAGTCGATTTTGGGGTAGACGGAGCATTGTCTCGTGTTGTGACATGATAAAAATGGTCGTAGTCACTATATCCGAGAAGGACATTGTTAATTATTGTCTGTGCACTAACCGCCTCGAGCTTCTCGAAGAAGCACACAATCACTCGGTATCTTCCTCTCCCCGGCTTTGATCATCAAAGAAAAAACAAAAAGACTAAAAAAAGCGGATATAACTTAACAAAAAAAAAAAAAGAGGGGGGGCCCTTTTTTTTTTGAAGAAATGCTTGTGTTGATCTTTTTGACAATGTTGTCAGGGACTAAAAAAAAGAAAAAAAGAAAAAAAAGGAGATCAGGGGCTCGCTTATGGCCTGAATGTCCAACGAGACTGAATGTCCAACGAGCCTGAATGTCCAATCGGTCACATGACAGGCGAGACGGAATGTCCAACGAGACGAAAGATCCAATCGAGACGGAATGTCCATCGAGTCTGAATGTCCAACGAGACGGAAGGTCCAAGTGAGACGGAATGTCCAACGTGCCTGAATGTCCAACGAGTCTGAATATCCAACGGGAACCGGAAGTTTCGGTGCGGAGATCTCGGTTCGCGTCCTATATCAGCAGTCAAGCTACCTCGACAGGATCGCGAGCTTCGGAGTGCTACCAGAATCCGCAGTTAAATTACATGGGCTTCTGAAAACCACTATGCATGTCACAGGGATAAAAATTGCGCACTGAGTAATACCAGTATTACCGCTCCAGTCTGTGACATACAAACCTACTGGCAGGGAATGCATGCGTGTGCAAACTACTGACAACTGAAGTGTATAGTGGGTAGTTGTCTGTTTTAAAGAACAAAAATAAAAATTTGTCAAATTCACACAATTATTTTGCATTTACTCATGAATTGTGGAGTCCCGCCCCAACCATCCCCGCGCCTTTATAGGCGCGTGTGATGTAGATTTTATTTTAAAAAAAGAAGATATCTATATTTTTTTTATTAGTTCGAAATTACGCCTGTGAAAACTGCTGGTGCCTCGCACCAGCAGCTCCTAAAGCTCCTTTCAAAAATTTAGATATTGACTATGCGTATAGTCAGTGGCGCTGGCGGGCGGTCATGTGTTTACAAAGCGGGTCTCCGTACGTAGCTCATCTATAGATCGAAACGGGCTGGGATGAGGACTGAACTAGAAATTCCTGGGAACTGAAGCGCGGCTTTCATAGACGTCCCCAATTGCGATGCACCAGAACACCCGGACACCGAATCCCTATTGTATATTTCAAATTGGCTGACCTATGTCATTCGAAACATTTGAAGTGTCAATATGAAAGGACCACTTGACGTCGTACAATCGACACTTTTATCCCGATGGGTAAGTAGCATGCGCATCGGCACTCGGCTAACTAACCATCACGCCTTCCTATAGATGAAATTATAATATTTGTGTCTGCTCTATGTTTCTCTGTCGGTCCGTCAACGTCGGCTTCAGTGGCACGACATTTTAGTGTGACAAAAATACGGCAATGCCTGCAGGAACGCGGATTAAATATACACACAAGTCTGTATATGTAACAAGACAAATTATTCTAGCACGTGACATGCGAGACGGAGTGTCCAACGTGCCTGAGTGTCCAACGAGACGAAAGATCCAATCGAGACGGAATGTATAACAAGCCTGAATGTCCATCGGGAAGGAAAATCCAACCGAGACGGAATGTCCAACGAGCCTGAATGTCCAACAAGGCGGAAGGTCCAACCGAGACAGAATGTCCAACGCGCCTGGATGTCCAACGTGCCTGAATATCCATTATTGGATCTTCCGTCTCGTTGGACATTCAGGCTCGTTGGACATTTCGTCTCGTAATCTCAGGGGCTCGGTGTTGCAAAAAAGAAAAAGATTGATTTGCTGAACTGAAAAGTGCAAAAAACAAAACACGCTTCTCTTTAGAAAAGGGGGGGGGGGGGTTGGTCCTGAAAAAATGTAACAGATTACAAGGAACCCGTCACGTAAAGAATGTAGAGGAATTACTTTAAAATTACACTAGGAATTAAGTAATTATTTCGTTACTAAATCCCTGATAAATGTTAGGGATTACAAGTAGTTTCGTTACTTGTAACGGATTTCGTATAAGTCTGGGGCTGGGGATTGAACCCAGGATCCTGGGTTCTGCAGCGCAAGCTTTCGCTCCACTTGCTCCGAGATGGTGCGCGCCAGAGCCTTCTATACTGGGAGAGTTCGGCGGTGGGAGGGGCTTACGTCCGGCTAGATTTAGCCGATTGAGCTTTGCTCCGGGTCCACCATGTTGTGCCGCCGAGCGAGTGGGGCTTCGTTGACGCGCGCTGATGCTCGGAGAGGTTTTGGCGCTCGCGTGTTTCTTAACGTTACGAGAAGGTTGAAAAAGATGCATTTATTATGCAGTGCTTTATCTGTGTAAGCGTGAGTAAAAATAACAGTAAAACTGCAACCCAATAATGAACGGCGGCCGTTCATAAACGGCCGAAAGCCGTGATATTTTTTACCGTTCGGCGGCATCGTAAGTGTTTCAGAGCGACCAAATGCGAGCTTTTTGTAGCGTTGTGGCACGCAAATTTGATGTATGCATTTCTGGAGGCGATCCCCTTTTTTACCAAGCGGGTGTGCATTTTCTTTTTTTCAGTTTTTATGCAGGAAAATTATTTTGCGTGGCTCGAATTCAGTACTTATGATATCGCTGGACATAATTACAAAGTGTCTGAGGAAAATGGGGTGCTACAGTGCTGTGGACTGCTCGAACAGCGCAAGAAAAGGTTCTAAAATGTACTGATTCCCGCAAGGGAAAGAAAACCGCCCGAGAAGCAAAATCTGGGAGGCCAGAATGAAAAGGGCTAACTGGAAGCCGACCTCGAGTTCTCGCCTTTGCGAGGTAAGTTATTCCGTTTATAAGCTATTGGGGAGGAGATCGAACAGTCACGCCTCTAGCGGTGCGCTTCAGCTGTGGGGACAACAAACCGTATTTTCTTGTTTGTTTTTGATCCGAGAAATGGAAGATGACGATTCGAAGGCCGCTCCTCGTGCGACCAAAGCACTGGTCAGAGCGAAGCGCTCGTGCCCAGACCGTGCTCGGCCAGGTTCAATTTCTTTGTTATGCTGTGTTGGTAAACACCGGGCTGTGGGGACAACAAGCTCGATAAAGCGCCCCCTATAGTTCGATCTCCTGCCCAATACATCACCTTATTTGCGAGCGCAGCCGAAGCCAGAAGCGCGAGCATACAGCGTGAAGCAAAGCCCGCACTGCACGAGCCCGCGTGCGAGTCAGGAACACGCAAATTGTTGGGTTCGCGCTCCTAGCTTTGACTTCGCTCGCACCTAAGGTGAAACGGAGTATATAGCTTATAAACGAAATAAATTTACCTCACAGAGGCGTAAACTCGAGGTCGGCTTCCAATCAGACCTCTTCATTCTGGCCTCCCAAATTTCGCTCCTCGGGCGGTTTTCTTTCCTTGCGGGAATCGGTACATTTAGAACCTTTTCTTGCACTGTTCGAGCAGTCCACGGCACTGTAGCACCTCTATTTTCTTCAGACGTATCGTCTGACGTGCTCAACAACCATTTCCGTCCGTGTATTTCCCTCGGGATACGGCCCGTTCGTCACATGCCGATTCGTCATAGGGCAGTTGGTAATAGACCCATTCGTCACAGCGGAACATTCGTCATAGGATAATTCGTAACTCGGGCCACCTGTCGCACAGTAACCCAAAATTTGTCATATGGTTCTTTCTAGTTGGGCTTCTTGAAAATTTGGTGGACCGTGTCAAACCCGTACAAGGTCACTAAGGTTGATCGCGGGCGAAGATTCTGTTACAGGTGCTGCAGTTCCGGGTTTCGGTCCGAAGGTCGAACATTCGCAAACGAAACTAGAAGTAGTAGGAAACAAAGAAACCTCTCAAAGAACGTAAGCCATGTATACATGTATAGAAATAAAAAAGACGAACAAAAAGAGTTTGTCTAAAAGTATCGCCAGGTCACCACGGTTTGCTTTGTTGCTGTATGCGTGTCACTCGATTCGCCCAGATTCAGGGATTTTGTAGCTGCTTTTCTTTTTTTCGGGTGGCGGATGTCCCGGAGTATAAAATAAACGTCATTTTTGCATGGGATCTTACTCTCGTTTTTGAAATGAAGTTAATCACAACAGAGAGAGGTGGCGCTATGCTCCTCCTCGACGGACATTCTTACACTCGTATTAAGTCTAACGAATGGACGCTCTACTGGGCCTGCCGGCAAAGGACACTTTTGTAAAACTAAAGCTGTAACTGATGTAGCCATAACTCGTATTCTATCCTACTCGAGCGACCACACGCACGCCGGTGACCCAAGCGAGGTAAGTGCTCTTAAAGTACATCATCAGATAAAGCTAAGAGCAGGTAAGTTGCGAAAGGTTGTTTTTATATTCCCAGGTGTGCATAACGTGAACCAATTTTTATATGTGCTTCTTGTTTGCAGTGGAAGGACGCCTAGCATCACACCAGATACTTTTGGATGCAGCCGCAACGGACGACACTGCCTCGCAGATTCCCGCTGCATCCACACTATGGCGCACGATTCGGAAACAAAGGCAGCGCGCGAATTTGTGTAGCAGTGTACCATCCTGCAGAGCAGACATTCGAATGCCCGCAGAATTTAAGGTAAAGTGCTCTGCTGCATTATGTATTTGATTTCGTAATAACTGTTCCAACTTCATACAGGTCACAGCCAAAGGAGATTCGTCTCTCCTGCACGAAAGCGTAAGACTTCTAATCTTTGCAACTGAGCCCAACCTGAGCTATTTGGCCCGGGCGACCACCTGGTTTGCAGACGGAACCTTCAAAGTCAACCCCTGAGCAGTTCTACAAGCTGTACACTGTGCATGTAGTTGTCAACGGTGTAGTAGTACCCATGGTCTACGGATTGCTGCTCAACAAATCAGAAACCACCTACAGAAGGTAAGCACTAAAAGTTTGTGGAACCTGGCAGTCCCCATCGTTCCTGTCGCCAGGGGCGCACCTCCCCTTTTCCCCTCTCCTCCGGCAACATCTCCGTGACATCCTCTCCACCCACCGCACGTGTGATTGGTGGGAGTGATACGCCAGGTGGCGCTCTCCCGAGCACGACTTTAGCTGATAAGGAGGGACAGCGTCCGGCGCGGGGCGCTTCTCTCCTCTGGCTAAAGTCGTGCTCGGGAGAGCGCCACCTGGCGTATCACTCCCACCAATCACACGTGCGGTGGGCTGGAGAGAGATGTCCGGAGATGTTGCCGAGAAGGAGGTGCCCCTGGCGACAGGAACGATGGGGACTGCCAGGTTCCCACAAGTTACAAAAACGGATCCATCGGTGTGCCCATCTTACTGTGATTCTGTCCACATAATTGGTTCTTTTATTTGTAATACTCACTTCACAGAATTGTTGTTATTATTTTTTGTTCAAGGTTCTTCGATGTGCTGCTGAGCCGCGTTCGGACCCACTGCGTTGAGGTGGTTTACACTGACTTCGAGACCGCTGCCATCAACACCATGCGCCGTGGGCCCCAGCGCAAATATCCTGGGATGCTTCTTCCATTTATCCTAGTCGGTATACAGGAAGGCGTGCTCTAGCGGTCTTCAGAGTCGATACAATGCGGATGAAGAGTTTGCTGTTAAGGTATGCAAAACTATTTCATTCTTTTTTTCTGTTTTCTTTTTATATAAACTGCGTTTCAGACAAAAAAAAATTATTTTACTTCCTTTGCACTTTCAGATGAGAATGCTGCCTGTATTGACCTTCTTGCCAATTTCCGACATCTCAGAGGCCTTCCAGGACTTGGTCGAGGTTTTCCCTCGGAGGCTGCATACGTGGCGGACTACTTTGACGATGTCTACATCGGCAGGCCCGTCAGAACGGCATGTTCTACAGCCATCTTCCTTTCCACAGTTTGATCAGTGAGGGAATCAACATTGGCGGAAATGCCAAGAACAAAAAACAACATCGAGGCTTGGCACCGAGGACTGCAGTTATTAATCTAATATCTCCTACGTTGCTTGTAGCAACAAACGCGAATTACATTATTTCGTTGGATGCGCGGTGCAGTAGGTGTTTCGACGTAAAATAACTAAACTTTTCTAAGTACTGGTTGGGGGCGCAAACCTGAAATATATTGTCACGAAATTACAAAAACAAAATTTTTTATCACCACGGCTCGGGAATGAAGAAATAGAAAAAAAGAGATGAATCAAGACGGCCCGGGATTTCTCCAAAATAGGATCCAGGCATACATGATCGCGTTTTCTCTCTTCCGTCACCCAAACGTTGTTTTATGTAAATATATGCTTCATAGTAAAACTGTGTTTAGTGCTTGTCACGGTTACGCGCGTACCCAGCGAGGCTATACACTAATAAAAGTTTGCGCGTGTTTTTGTTTCTTTAAGAGCAATGTGGGCTGTAGCTCCCCCAACATCTGGGCCTCCCGGGGATATGTGAGAAAGGAGCAGTCCTTGACGGAAATGAAACTCGCTCAAGCAGAGGGCGGCACTACGTCTTCAAGGGTGTCGAAAAGCACGCCGACTCCAACAAGCACCTTCAGGTTGTCGTCAGCCGCTGCGACAGTCGCAACCGTCGGGAAACGTTGAGGGCAGCTGCCCGAAATATTGCGTTTTAAAATGCTAATTACTCGACTAATAAACTCCTTTGCTTCCAGCGTAATCATGACGCACTTGGTATTCATTATTACTAATTAATGATGACCTTCATCGCATCCAACTGTGGCAGCACCTGTTATATGTCAGCAATGATGGGCGCCAGCCCAGTGTATATGAATATGAGCTGGTCGTTTTCGCGACTCACTGTATATCAAAGGTCTTGCATTATAGCCAGCATTTTAACAAATAAATAAACTTTAAACTTTCACTTTCCGTGCTTTTAAAATTTCATATGACGAATTCTCCTGTGACGAGTTCCCCTATGACGAATTACCCTATGTGACCAAATGCCCTACTATTACCAGTTGGCCCACTGCACCAGAGCGAAGATGGGCATGTTACGAACGGGCCGCACACCCCCTTCTCGCTCTAGGTTGGCTCTATCGAGAGTTCTACGCTTTACGTGCCTGCTAGCGGCAGCGAGCAGGCGCGAGACTGGAAGGCCACGCCATGGCGGAACAGAAGATCGGGAAATAAAGCGCCAAAGGAACACGGACAAAGAGTGGAATAACGACGACACAGGGCGCACTCTCAACTGAATTTATTAGGAAAAAACGCACACTTATATACCAAAGGGAGCACACCATCAAACACCACACGTCACGTTAGTCCCCGCCCAGACCAGGTTTCAAATATTCAAACTTATCCGTGGACATGGCCAGAGAAGTATCGCTAATGCATTTGTCACCCCTACTCCTAATCTCAAATGCCTCCGCGAAGCTCGCGTGACTTACTCGTTTTTGCATTTCATAGAGCTTTTAGTGCTATCAAATGATCGGGCGCAAGAGCATCTCGTTGCGATGTACAGCCAAATGCCCTGACGGTGTGGGTCTGAAGTTGAAGCGGTTGCGCTACGCGGACCCGAGCCGCCGATACACCTTCCAGTTTAGCCGCCTGCGCTAAAACCGCTACGTCATTGGGATTTCGCAAACGACGGCGGTTGTGCAATCAGTGTATTGATTTCTACGCTTGGTGTTAGCACGGATCCGTTAAGCTGGTTGGCGGTTATTGAGCTCTCCTGCATAATCCCCGATACATTTTGTTGCTGTCGCCTGAACGTATCGACAGGGACGTCATAGCGTTCAGCCACCTTCTTAAGAATGACGTGAGACACCGTGCATAAGCATGGTATCACCACAGGCCGTATGTCCACTCTCTTTTCGCGCGATGGTTTCTGCGTCGCCTTGAACGTCTTTATCAAGCTCCCAGCCACTTCGACCAATGAACGGCCAATGTCTATAACAAAACTATCCCTGGGCGCTATGCAGGCAAGACTTTCCTGAGAGAAGCCTCCATACACGAGCTCGCATAGATGCCCTCTTCACGAGCTTGGAGGTGGCAGGAATCAAAGGGAAGGATCCTTCTTGCGATTCCAAAGTACTACCAGCAAATAGTGCTCACCTAGGAAACTGAGCTTGAGGTCAAGAAATTGCATAATCCCGTCTTTAGGTGTCTCGTTGAGTAAGCGACAATCCGTGGCAGCAAGAATTGAATACCTTTAGCGTCTCTGTAACTTCACTGCTAGGAGAGATCGGGATTGCACGTCCGGAGGATGCAGAAAATCATCTACACACCTAAATACCTTGTATTCGCCATCACTCATCTCCGAGCTATCCGCTATCATGTTTCCGCACTTGCACTTAAAAAGATGTTGCACAAAACTGGTGCGTACGCTGGCACCATTGAATGTACCTCTCTCTTTATGCATGGCCACACACCTCCTCAAAACGTCACGAACGTGTTGTTTGAATAAAAAGACACGAGCTCAAGGCCAACTTCAAACATTAATGCTACAGGAGCTGTAAAAAGCCGCTACCCCACTTAGGTCGATGCAATCCCTTACCGCAAGGTAGAGGGGCTCATGGGGGATGGAATGGAACTATATCCAGGACATCTACCAGAAAAACCGCCGCGCATGCCATGGTGAGCGTTGCTCCAAAAATTCAATGACACACTCCGCGCGTTTTTGGTGGCAAACGGGTTATCCAGTTTTAACCCGGACAAATGATCGCGCCAATAGTCCCCTATTCTGCGACTGCCACGTGCCTCTACTCTGTCGCTATCGCCCTGAAAGGGCACTCAGGTTTATAAGTCTTGGCGGTGAAAAAAAATATGATGTCCCCATGTTTCAGGTTCATGAGTCTTAGCGGTAGGCAAAAATATGATGTCCGCTATGATGTCCCGGTCGTATTTTCAGCGCCCCTAACAAAATGTCGGCATTATGCAGGGAGAATCGAATTGCCCCTAACCGATAACAGATCCGCGCAACGCCAAGCATAGGAACAAGTACACTGATTGCACAACCGCCGTCGTTTACGAAATCCCAATGACATGTGGTTTAAGCTATGTAGGCCAAACTGGAAGATGTATCAATGATCGGGTCCGCGAGCACGCCGCTTCAACTAGAACCACACCGTCAGGGCATTTGGCTGTACATCGCAACAGATGACTCTTGCGCCCATCATTTGACAGCACTAAAATTTTGGCGAAATACAAAAACAAAGTGTCCGCGCGAGCTTCACGAGCAGAATTGTTACGTAATCCGTTACAAGTAAGCAGAATTTACTTGTAAGTCCCTTACATTTATCAGACTAATTTAGCAACAGAATGAATTCCATATTTTCCTAGAAGTAATTTTAAAGTAATTCCCTTACATTTTTAAATAACGGATTCCTTGTAATCCGTTACAATTTTCCTTTTCGGAGCCAACCCCCCCCCTTCTTCTTCGCTTTCTAAAAAAATATTTTTTTTTTTTGGGGGGGGGAGGGGTGAAGTCGAGCGCAGTGACGCACTGTCACGCGAATCGACCAGGGCAAAGGAGGCGCAACTCTTTAATTCCGCAGAGCCATTTTTTTTGCAAATACTCAAGCTTTTAGTTTTTAATCAATTTTTTTTTCAGACCTTAACTTTTAACAGTTTCGGAAATCCAAATGAGACATTTCTAAAAGAAAAAAAAAAGGGGGGGGCAAGTTATGTTTGCTTTTTTAGTCCCTTTGTTTTTCATCTGCGATCGAAGGCGGGGAGAGAGGACCGCAAGTGATCGTATGCCTCTTCGAGAAGCTTGAGGCGAGTAAGTGCACAGACAAAGAATTAACGATGTCCTTCTCGGTTATGTGACTACGGCCACTTTCATAATGTCACAACACGAGACAACGCTCCGTCTACCCTGGAATCACACTAAAAGAGCTGGGATAATATGTGAAGGTGCTGTTATTGCCACGCAAGCATGTATGCTCGTTCGTTGTTGCACACTGGTCATCTTCTCTTAGAAAGCAGGATGTATTTTTTCTGTTTCTTTCACCTTATTCGACCCTGTTTTAAAGCGCTTACTTTTTTTTTTTTTGTGGTCAAACTTGTGAGTTGGTCCACTTTGTTTGTGGATTGCAGCCAGGTTATCTGCACAATCTAAGTCAACCTTTTGTGAGTCAACTTTTTGCGAGCACTTCAAATTGGTAACAGTCTTCCTTTCTCCTTCTTCCTGTACTGACCCCAGCTGGACGCATCTTATCTCAAGCAGATATTTTTACAAATAAAACATAATGGTGGCTGACGTAGGCTTGATATTCTGGCTTGAGGAGAGTGGAAACTCGTGTAGCGGGGCCATAGCGCTGCTTACCTAGTGCATCGGCCCTTTGCTGCCCGTGGCATCAGCGGACATCTATCTGGAAAACCTCCAGATGGCTCGCAGTTGGTTCTGTGCTCAGTCCGTTTTGAACAGCTTCAAAGAAAGTACAACAGCATGCATTTGCAGTAGCAATATA
>JAZHYW010018065.1:0-75458 GCA_037355805.1 Ixodes ricinus
GTCGAATTGCGATAGCATTCATACGTGAGACTTACGCCACAGCTCACTGTGAGTACGACGACACAAATTTTGAATAAACACTTTATTTTATTTTGACGTCAGCGATCCGGCTTTGAATTTGAGGATTGCTTCGTAGGTTGGGTGCAAATGTATACTACCGCTCTATTGTGGACCACTCGACCCGCCTTTCACCGAATCGACGCACCACACTTCAGGCGGTGGCTCTCCTCGTATGCAAGCTTGATACGGAGCGCCCCATCCCGCGTCAGTTCTTCTTTGGGCTCTCCCTACCGCTCCCCTAGCCTGGCGGCCAAGCCATGTTCTCTGCCCGCCTGAGGCATTTTCTGGATGGTGGAAAACTTTACGGGCTTGTCTGGTGAGTCGCCTGCGGCGGACAAGGGAAGTGAAAAGCCACATCATGTACGTGAGGCGCGCATTTACCTCATTTCGCCATAGCCAATCGGCTGGAGTGCGCATGTATTCTCTGCCACTTTCGAATAAGGTGCAGATGTGAAGGAGTGCGTACTGCCGCTTGGTATACACTCGGCGCAGATTTACCTCCTCCTCTTGTTACAAGGCCAGATACCGTATCAGGAAATCCGGGTGAAGTAGCTAAAGAATGTTATCGCATTAAAAAAAGCAGCGACACCGCAGCGGTTTGGCGCCACATGACATAATACTCGATTTTTGCTTTCTAGGAACCCTGCGCTTCGTCTTCCCATCCAAAGCAACCTCTACGTGACCTGACGTCGCCCCAACTCCACGACGCCGCCTTTCCGCGGCCCGAGGTGCTGCCAGCGGAAAGCAACAAGCCCCACACAAACAGATGCGCACTGGACCAACTTCACTAGCGCCGGCTTTTTGAGGAGACGTTGCCCCAACTTTACGACGCCACTTTCGCGCGGCCCGAGGTGCTGCCTTGGGAAAGTCACAAGCCCTACACAAAACAGACGTGCACGGACCAACTTCACTAACTTGCTCACATACGTCATGATTTTTGTGCGGGCTTTGCCCGCTGATGCAAGTGAGTCATTCTTCTTCAATGAGAGTATCCAAGCCATTTTGCACGCAAGGCCTGAACTCTCGGGATTTCCAGAAACTGGGAGTCTGCAACGCCTGCTGTCATCGTCTTTTTTCTCCAGTTCATGTTTTTCCTCGTGCAACGTAGACTGTCCCACAAGAGCGACGCCTTTTTTATGCATGCTGTCACCCGAACCGTAAAAGATTCGCTGATCGTGAGACTGTGCGCCGCTGCTTTCTGCTATCACGAACACAACTACGGGATGCACTAAAGAGTACTACCGCTCGTAGCCTTGCGTGAGTACCCCTATACGGTACATGTTGTTCAAAGTACTTCCATCCATAGTTGATCCAACCTGCATTCTCTTTGCCATTGCCGGTAGCAAATTGTGTCTGTTTAGTATTGCATACCTGCCAACCTCCCCTGTAATAGCCAGAAGATTTAAATTTATATCAGTTAAATAATTGACAAAAAAATCTCCCAGAAAAAAAATTACCCTCCCCTCCATTCCGCACTTAAAGAATGAGTTTTTGCCATCACAGTAGAAGGCTGCAATCCCATAAGCATGAGCAGTGCAATATATAAAAGTAATGATGTTTTCTTCGAGCAAATTTGTTGTGAATATTTTTTAAATCACCAAATAACCCCCCCCCTTTGCATAGAAATTATCCCAAATTTCTTGTGTCCCCGAACTTGGAATATATGGTACTGTTTGTGCCTTTTTTATCTTGTGTCATTTATGTAACATATCTGTTCTTCACATTTATAATTGGTGCCGGCTTGATCATGAGGAGTTGCTCAGTTAACTACTAGTTGAGTTCCTGGAGACGACACCACTGACATCACCTACACTGCCAAGGTTCAGTCCTAATGGCAGGTATCACTAGGAGTTGATGGTAAGCTGTCCTATATTTAGCACCCTTAGAGTAACTCACTTGAGCTTTCATTACTAAGCCTTCACTGGCAGTCTTTTGCCTGAAGTCCTCATTCCCACTTAAATTTGATGCAGCCTCACGCTTCTGCGGTTTAGAGCGATTTGAGAACATATGTCCATCATGGTCGGAACAGCTTGGCTTACTGTTTTGGCGTTGAGTCGCTGAGTGCTCGCCGGCAGCTTTTTGGTCACTTCGGTCGCTACAAAACATTACTTGCCTCCTCCAGGTACGCGTCACGTTTGTTTGGTTGACAGTCACCGAGTTGACTCGATGTCAGCGGCTGTCGTCGTCAGAACCTGGTTCTTGTGCTGCCACACCATTTTTGGTGGTGGCGCTGTCGTCACCGCCAACGCTTGCGCTCCCCGTGTTCCCATTCAAGATGGTGAGTGGTAGTACTGGTGGTGGCCTGGCTGTTGCATGTGCTATCAGCGGCTTTGCTCGTAGGCTCCACCGCCATCACTTGCGTCCCCTGTGACCCAGCCCAGTGGTGACAGGGATTATGGGAGGGCCTTTGTCGCAGGTGCCGCCACGGACTTTGGCTCATGGGAGTGCCGATGCTACCTACAAAGCTTGTGCTACCGTCGTCCCTGTTGAAATGGCGACTGGAATTTAGAGAGGGTTCACTGCCGCAGCCGGTTGGTCAGTTCCTCGCACATTCTGTCGTAGCCCTCCCTGGGAATTCGTTCCCTCCATGTTGAAGCCGGTAGTTAAAGCAAGTACCTGCTGTTGGGCTACATGCCACTCACAGCAGTCAATCCGTAGAGGTACATGGCCACGTGATCACACTTCTCAAAATGTCGTTAGAGCCTTGCTGTGGACATGGAGGCCGTGGTGAGACTGATGACAGTGGCCGGTACATCTGCCCGGCGAAAACTCATGGGTGTAAAAAGCACATGGATAGTATGGCCAGATGGTCTGGTTCAAATTGCTGAAGAAAATATCTAACGTTCGCCCTTCCGATGGGTGATACTTTCTATGCACCATGTGTTAGTAGATATTGCCAATGTTATTGCCTCAATTCGGGACAAGATTCAGAGTATGAGACATTCTCAGGCCGTGCAAAAAATGCGCTCACTTTATTGAAGAGCGCGCAGAGTTGCATATCAACAAGCAATCTTGAACGCGATGCACCGCATGTAATTACTATTTAGTTTTAACTTACGAGGAAGGTGTCCAAGAAATTTTAGTCAGTGTTAGTTGGGGGCTTGGAAGAGCGGTGGTGTTTTGCATTCAGTCTTGCACCTTTGCATTCTATTGACGTTGGGATGAGGTGCTTATTCTTTATGTATTTTGCTTTGTTTCCTTGCCTTGAAAGATGTGTTGCAGGTTTGTATGTTTATTTTGTGGAACCATGCAACGTTATTATATACATATTTTATTGTTGGTGCTTGTTTGAAGCGTGCGTTTTGTCCTCCTAAGAGTATGATTGGAGCTTCACTAAAGTGTGTATTGCGGCACACACCTCAAGCACAATTGAAAGCATCGATGCAAGCTATCAGATACCAAGATTTGAGCTTCATGAAATGATCAGCCAAATCTATTGATTTTTCGGCAATCTATATCTTTTTTGTAAGCTTGTTGTTCACGTAAGCTTGTTCAACTTTCTGAGTCATTGTATCTGGTAGTTCCAGTAATGGTCATATACTGCATGGGCATTTATTAGGCCTCTTCTGAAGTGTTCACGGGTTCGTGTGGCTGAACTTACATTTGGTGCTGCTTTGACTAAGAAAGTAAATATTGCCCGCCATATATCTAGCGAACTTCAAAAATCCCGTTACTTCAAAAGCTTCTCGCAGACCTGATTGTGGGGATATGTTCCTTTTCAGTGTAGGCATTGACTTAGATTGAAAAGCCAAAAGGTTTTTAATAATCAGCCACATAGCTAAGATTGGAGAACAGTGTTTCTGCTGCTTAGTGGGAGAGAAAATGGGGGTTCGTATGCCAAAGTAAACGCAAGCTGTGTGTGCAACACTCCAGGACTTTTAAGCAGGGTTAGTGAGGAGTCTGAAGTATTGGCCGAGACCATGCTGCTCACATATCTAGCAGATGGCATAATTGCGGTCCGATCTAACAAGCTTTTAAAGTGGTTGTTGTAAGCTCCCTATACAGCCCCAACGCGCTGTCACTTCTTCATGCAGTGATGTAGACTGTCTCGTTTCTCATAGATTCGCTTGATCGCATATCGATCGGAGTCGCCTATTCATCACTGGTACTGGTGCAGTATTCGGAATAATCGTAACTTCGCAAAGGCTGGCATGTCATCGAGTAAAACTACGCCAGTGCACAGTGTGCTTCACCTCTAAAAACATAATGCATTAGCAGAAGCCAAAACTGATAACAGCTACCTAGCGGTAAACCGACTGACACTCGCAAAACTGAGGCAGATTGTTTTGGGGACAGCGGCCACTCCCCATTACAGTTATTGCTAACCTCCTGCTTTTCTTTGCTGCTGCAGTGTCGCAAGCTAGCGCCATCTACGGGAGTTAGGGGTAGGCGTTGCCTTTTACTTCAACGCAGCATTAGATGGCGCTGCGCTCGGCACGAGGGATTTCTCCTTAGCGCGCGCAGATTTCACCGCCTATCGGAATCGTGACAGCCAAGATAAGAGTTGTGATTGGGTGTGCCTTGAGGAACATTGTTGAGTGTGTGAATAAATGGGGCAGCTCAAGGAGCTTGGAGAGAGAATTGCCTGAACGTCACCTCGACTACATGTGTCTCTGAACCGGCCAAGTACCGGAGTCGGGACCACCGGCCCGGCTCACGTCATGGAACTCCGTTGGGCAACTCGGTGAGTTGCGCCCTTGCCGGCCACCCTCGTCCTTGACATGTAGTTCAGCACGGCACAGCGTAGCGCGTCGGTCGCGTAGGAGACAGGCGGCGTTATGTCCGGACCAGGGGGATCGGCGTATGTACCCCCTAAAACATAACATAATTTTGGCGACGAGGTCCTCTTTCTAGGTTTCGGTTGAGGTCGCGCTCGGGCAATTCTCCGCGTCGGCCACTGTTTTTCTTTTGCTGACGTTGGGTTCCGTTTCCAACAGTCAGTCGCTGTTCGGAGGGATAATTATCGGCATGGGCACCCGGTGACTATCGCGGTCCTGACTCTTCTTTTCTGGGTTGGTTCCCTGTCAACACAACATTTGTCAAATGTTGTTCGCGGACGCGCTTTGCCGGGATTGGGCCATCGACAAGCTGTCTATGTTCGAACGAACGAACGAAAACAAAATGGCGGTCATGGCGGCCGGCCTTCCCGATTCTTGCAACATGGCGGTTCGCCCCTGTTTTTGAAGGAAGAAAAGGACGAAGTATCGAATTTCGGATTTCCGGATTTGTGACAGTGCAAATCGAAATTTTTCGCTCGAAGGATTATGGATCCGCGTCGATCGAACAGCTAGGTCGTTATGCTCCAGCTGTTTTTGTGGTTTGCATTTCCGACCGGTGTTCTTGTCTTCACTGCAGTGCATTATTGCCCGAAACTTCATTCTTTCGAGAACGTCTCTACATTATGAACTAGTGTGAGCAGGTTCCTGTTATCGTGAATAGTGTTCCGTGACGGGATTTCGTTCACCTAGTTGGGTTTTGAGGCAATTGTGTCCCGCTCGTGCGAGCGTTCCATTTACGGCTTTTGCATTTTGACGTAGACTTCGAAACACCGTACAGAGGTTTACGCCTGAAAAGATTCGGTGTATTAATACAGTACGCCGCACAAGGCTACCCGAGTCTTTTACAGCCGTTTACCTACATTCACTTACAGACTTGTAGTCTTGTCTCTTTGAAATTCAACCTTGTCGGTTGTGACCATGTCCATATACGTTGTGAACGGGCGACATACGTCCCGCATGTCTTTTGCATAACGGTGTTATTGCTCACCGTCGGTTTCGTCAGTCAACCTGGTGAGGCTCAAAGTCGCTGATTATCAGTTGACAACGGTCATCCGAAAGTGTGCTGCACTTGACAATCTCTCTGTACGTTGCGCACAAAAGCTCGCGCAAGGTCATACTTTTTTTGGTGTCCCGACAACGATTTCATCTTGGGTTGAAACCCGCCATGAGTATACTTGCTCCTCACTGATAGTTGAGCAAAATTTGTTTTCTTTCGTCATCTTTGGAAACAGACTTTGAAATACTCCTTATCATACCTGCAGTACATAATGGAAAACACACAGCACATTACAGTCGTACAGTCTGCGGCATTACCTCCACCTGCACCATTCCTTGCAGTCGCTGGATCGCCACCGCAGGCTTGGCCTGCATGGAAGGAAACGTTCCTATCATTCTTGGGAGCGTCGGGTCTTGAGCAGGTAGAACCCAGAAGAAAGAAACAGCTCTTGTTTTCGTTGCTTGGAGTCGAAGGGCAACGTGTAGTGGCTGCTTTTGGGTTAACAAATCTTCCTGCTTCAGAGCTTCATGATGAATTCGACACATTCATGACGGCGGTAGAAAAGCATTTTGTGTTCTCCGGCTCGCTCGCGCTGGAACGTAAGAAGTTACGCAGTCGCGTACAACAGCCCGGTGAAAGTGTCACTGAGTATCTCGCGGCACTGCGCCATCAGTATGACCTTTGTGCATTCCAAGAGCGGTCAGACGAACGTATGTGTGACTTATTTCTTGATGGTTTGGACTCCCGTCGTGTCCAAGATCGGATCTTAAGAGAGTGTGTGGACACACGAGTACCAACACTAGATCGTGCCGTACAGTTGGCCCTCCAGTTTGAGCAGTTAGCGCTTACATCTGAACAGTATCATCAGTCTCGTCGAGCGGCGCCTGACGCCCCTAATTCCACTGCCCCGGTGCAGTATGTTGCGGTGCCCAACACCGAACGCCCACACGTGACCGGTCATGAAGGTCGGCAGTCTCCGGTCTTCCCGAGAGACGAACACTCAGCTATGCAGAGTGCAGGTTTTCCGGCATGGTCATATGAGCCGACCACGCCTGCACCAAGGTCCCATCGAGGACATCCTGCTTTAGCTCATGCATCGCGCCCGCCGGGACGACAGAGTCACATGCAACGTCGTGACCTGCCTCCTGCGAGGTACGGACCACAGCCAAACAACTCCTGCTGGTTTTGTGGTCGGGGGACCCACTCAAGAGAACATTGTCCTGCATTGAACGCACAGTGTTACAGGTGCGGTAAGATGGGACACTTTGCGATAGTTTGTCGCAGCCGTGCACCACCGTCTGCCGCGGATGGTGATCGCCGTCGTCATCCAGCCTCAAGCATAGGACGACGACAACTCTCCAGACGTCCATGGAGGCCTGATTCGTCAGCAGCAGCATCAGCGTACAACTACAACGTTACCACGGACGACACCCCAGTTCGGTCCCTGGAACCGCAGGCTGAGGATCACAGCCAGTACAACCAGTTCATCGCAGATGTCAAGGTAAATGGAGTCCCTCTCAATCTCCTCATTGACACTGGATCGCACGTCTCCATTTTAAACGAGAAGATCTTCCAGCAAATTAACAGAGCTCGGAACATACGTCTACAGCGACCACGAAGACGTCTCATGCACTACATGCATCAGCCAATTCCAGTATTAGGTTGTTTCCTTGCTCAGGTCAAGTTCAGAAACAGACAAGCGCCATTAGAGTTCTATGTTATTCGGGGCGGGAGATCACTACTTGGCATTGATGGAGTACGAGAATTGAAGATTACCATGTCAGGCGCGGAATTCCAATGTTCCTATGTTGATGCAGCTGTCCAAGGACCAGCAGCAAGTCACCCTGTGAGACCGGCCGACGCCTCCCGGAAGACTCCATTCACCGTGTCGTCACAGCAGTCCAGTCGTTTGGGATCAGGTCAACCGTGTGCCCCAGGCAACGGATCGTCTTCACTACAACCAGGTGTCAACTTCCGTAGGCGGAATTCAAGTGTACCAAGCGTTCATGGCGACGGACCGTTGGGACCAGTACTTCCAAGTATCAACGTTCGACGGTTCTCATCTCCAGGCACCGACATCGTGGACATCGAGTCTACAGAGGTGAAACAACCAGTTGTCACCAGTTCAAAGTCTTCTTCAAACCCGCCAGCACGGGACACGTCAAAGCTTCCTCCTGGGTTCACGGAGTTCGAGCACTTGTTCACGCCAGAACTTGGTCTGGTACGGAACCAGACGCATACTGTCAAAGTACGCCAGAACGTGCCTCCAGTACAGTCAAGACTACGTCGTCTGCCGATCACCCTACGTGATGCAGTTTCCGAAGAAATTTTCAAACTTGAACGTCAAGGCGTCATCGAGAGAATCAACGCCTCAGAATGGGTCTCACCGATCGTAGTGGTCAAGAAAAAGGACGGCAACATCAGGATGTGTGTCGACCTGCGTGCACCCAACCAGGCCGTCGTCACAGACTCTTTCCCTTTGCCACACATCGATGAGCTCCTCAACTCTTTGCAAGGAGCATCCCACTTTTCCAAGCTGGACTTAGCATCCGCGTACCACCAGATCCGACTCGACCCGGTGAGTCGAGATCTAACTGCATTCATTACTCACGAAGGACTCTTTAGATTCAAGAGAGTATGTTTTGGTTTGGCATCCGCTCCTGCAGCGTTTCAGCAGATAATGTCAAAAATCCTCAAAGAATGTAAAGGAGTGCAGTTCTACTTGGATGACATTATAGTTTACGGATCCTCTCAGAAGGAGCATGATCATAACTTGCGAGAAGTGTTGTCAGCTATCTCTCGAGCGGGAATGAAACTAAACAAGAAAGGTGTGTTCAATGTACGCGAGCTATCATTTCTGGGCCATAGTCTGTCCATGGACGGTTTAGCACCCCTTCCATCAAAGGTAGACCACGTTCAGAATTTTGAAGCTCCCTCAGATGCAGCCAAGCTTAAAGCATTCCTAGGTCTCATCGAATATTACAGCAAGTTCATTCCGCACTGTTCAACCATAGTCGAGCCTCTGCGACGCCTACTGCGAAAAGGTGTGCGTTTTGTCTGGTCCCCTGAAGCTCAGGCGAGTTTTGAGAGAGTTAAGGCGAGCATCCAGAATGCTCCCATCTTATCCATGTTCGATCCGTCCTTACCAGTCGTAGTATCGACTGATGCCTCTAACTATGGTCTAGGCGCTGTCCTTCAGCAACGAGCTGGGAAGCATCTTCAAACAGTTGCTTTCGCTTCCAGGTCGCTCACCGACGCTGAGCGTAGATATTCCACAGGTGAAAAAGAAGCCCTAGCTTGCCTATGGGCGTGTGAAAAATGGCATGTTTACCTATGGGGACGTCCATTCACCATTCGCACAGATCACCAAGCGTTGGTGACGTTGCTCTCTAACAAAGGCTCAGGAGTACGTCCGCTGCGTATCACTAGATGGGCATCTCGGTTGTTAAACTACAACTTCCGTATGGAGTATCAGAAAGGTGTTGATAATTTAGTAGCAGACGCCCTGTCTAGGCTTCCCAGTCCTGATACCGAGAACGGTATGTTTTTCGAAGAGGACGTCGTATCCTTAGTCATTGCTCCCTTGTCTCGCACAGATTTTCAGACAGCTACGGCCAATGATCCAGTTCTGCCTGGTGTCATACAGTATACTATGTCGACATGGCCACAGGATAGTGCCAGTGTGCCAGATTTGCGTCCGTACTACAGTGTAAGAAATCAGCTATCAGTGCACAATGAGCTGTTGATGCAAGGCGAAAAGATAGTTGTCCCGCAGGCTCTCCGAGAAAACATTGTAGATATGGCACATGAGACACATCAAGGAATTGTAAGAACCGCCAGCATCATCCGCGATCGTTATTGGTGGCCACGGATGGATGAACAGATCAAGCATAAAGTACAGCATTGCGCAGTCTGTAACGCGACAGACAGACCAGTCAAGACAGCACCTGCTCCGCTGCAACCAGTCCAGTTCCCAGATCAACCGTGGGATAAGCTTGGGTTGGACATTGTAGGACCAGTAGATAAAGCACCGCAGAGTCAAAGATTCTTCATAGTCCTCGTTGACTACCACTCTAAGTGGCCAGAAGTACAGCATACATCGACTGCAACATCAGCAACAGTAATCGAGTTTCTAAAAAACATTTTCGCTCGAGAAGGACTTCCTCGTGAGATCGTCACAGACAATGGTGTACAGTTTGTCTCCAGAGAGTTTGAAGAGTTTCTAAAACAGCATGGCATTAAGCATCTCAAGTCGTCATTGTACCATCCACAGTCAAACGGCCAAGTGGAAAGGTTTAATAGAGTCCTAAAGTCCTGTCTGCAACTTGCTACAGTGCAACACCGACCTCTTCCTGAAGCGGTTCAAGAATATTTAGAAGCATACAGACGCACAACACATCCAGCTACAGGGCAAGCCCCCTCAATATTGTTGCATGGTAGAATACATAGATCAAGAATGGATATCCAAGGTGTACCGACACCACAAGTGACAGCAAAGCAGAGGAATCAAGCACAACTCCATGAGCGAGTTGAGAAGTATCAGTTCAGGATGAAGCGATATGCAGACACTAGAAGAGCGGCTAAAGAACCGAGATTTTCAGTTGGACAGTCAGTCCGAATTTTTCGTCCGTTGCATCAGAGTAAGCTTCATAGCAGGTATACAGAACCGCAAGTTATTGAAGAGCAAGTTGGTCCAGCAACGTACCGCATGCAAGATGGCCGAAAATGGAATGCGAAGAAACTTACGGCGGTACCTTCACAGTTACAGAGGAGTTCGTTACAAGCAAGCGCAACCACAAATACAAGTCGTTTGCCACAAGAATATTTTGATGATGATGATAACGATTCAGTTACTGACAAGATAACTGTGCCTTTTATGCGTATGCAGTCTGAAGTTTTCACAGCATCGCCTGGCAATGATGCTGTCCGTGAGAGTTCAGCAACTATTACTACAAAGGAGTCAACGGTCCCTTCCGCTGCCCAGCCGGAGCCCGTCGTGACTTCATCAGCCCAGTGCTTTCAGCCAACGGATGCAAGCACGCCGGTTGCATCGCGACCAGCGACGCCAGAATCGATGCCTCTTCTGGAGCCATCTGACGGTGAAGTGAGTGAATCAGTGGCGTTTGTAGATCCCTCAGCAGTAACAGAGTCCGACGTGATCATAGAGTTCCCTGTAGTGACCACAGTGCCTTCTCTATCAGTTACGAAACAAGTGACTTACGTACCTGATGACCGATCACAAACGGACAATCAAGTAACAAGCTTCACAACAAGACGTTCCACAAGGCAAAGACGCTTGCCCGAGAAACTTAAAGACTATATACTTTCTTTTGTTCATGAGACGTCACATAGTACGTCTAGCGAGATTTTTGATATTTAACTAAGACTTCTAAGCATAGTTAGATAAGAGTGCCTAACGCAAGTGTCTGAACGTTTTCAGAAACTGTAGAGGACTGTTTTGTCTTTTGGAAGTGTATAACGCAAGTCAAAGATTGTATTCTGGGAAGAGCATAACGTGCCGTTACAGGCGTTTTTCAGAATCTGATTCTCAGTGTGATATTGCAAATAAGTTATTTCGTTAATTTTTTTTCCAACGGACATGCAGTGTAAAACGGACATGTGTTGCGAAGAGTCCCCGTTGTTTCTCGAAATGTCACGTCACTGTTAGTGTTACAGTGTATAGCCTAACGTTGTCCAGAATACTGTCCAGTCAGTTAAGCAGAGAGTGTCTACGTCATGCTCTGGGCAAGCTAACGTAACTCACAACTAACCATTGTTCTGAGTATAACTTAAGAATGACTACGTTAGGAATTTTTTTTAAGGAAAGGAGAAAAGGATCAGGAAGTGGAAAGTTCAGCTTTCTATGTAAGCATTGGTCTCCTTACATTTTCAATTCATGGAAGGGAGAAATGTAGTGTTGCAAGCTAGCGCCATCTACGGGAGTTAGGGGTAGGCGTTGCCTTTTACTTCAACGCAGCATTAGATGGCGCTGCGCTCGGCACGAGGGATTTCTCCTTAGCGCGCGCAGATTTCACCGCCTATCGGAATCGTGACAGCCAAGATAAGAGTTGTGATTGGGTGTGCCTTGAGGAACATTGTTGAGTGTGTGAATAAATGGGGCAGCTCAAGGAGCTTGGAGAGAGAGAATTGCCTGAACGTCACCTCGACTACATGTGTCTCTGAACCGGCCAAGTACCGGAGTCGGGACCACCGGCCCGGCTCACGTCATGGAACTCCGTTGGGCAACTCGGTGAGTTGCGCCCTTGCCGGCCACCCTCGTCCTTGACATGTAGTTCAGCACGGCACAGCGTAGCGCGTCGGTCGCGTAGGAGACAGGCGGCGTTATGTCCGGACCAGGGGGATCGGCGTATGTACCCCCTAAAACATAACAGTTAAGCCCTCAGTTTTAGTTCGTAATTGTATTTTTGGGTTTCTTGGTTTATTAATTTGACTAGGACAAAATTGCTGTCATCCTCAATAGGATGGCATGACATGTTTATCTCGAGTGTCCAAATAATGTGCAATTCATTCTGATAAGTAAAACAAGGAAAAAAACAAAATATTCAAAGCGATGTGCTCATTTTTTCCTTTTTATCACCGGAAACCTCTTATTGGTCACCGTGTTGAAACCGGGTATGTTACACAAGAAAGGCACTGTGCTGTCACCCTCCAGACTGTGCCTTCAGATGATGTGCATATATCCTGCAACATAAGTGCAGGATCAGCTACTCTTTGGGGCGATTTTTGTGAGATGACATGCAAATGTTGTGGTCATCACCACCAAAGGTGGCTTGTTTTTTGCATGCTCTCTGCTTGGAAGACATAGCCACTGACAAGCCGGTCTCACTGGTACTAAATTGAACTACTTTACAAGGTACCTAAACAATAGTGATAACAACAAATGGAAGCGTGCAAGGACAAGATGAAGAACCACAAGTAGCGCTTGGCCTGCCACTTCATCGACTTTGTCATTGTCCATGGTACTATTGGTGTTTTGCTCCTCTTCCCTGCTCTTTCATCTGCTTCTTACTGAGCAAGTAAATAAGTCTGCCTACGTGAAATGACCCCGTCCGACAAATTAGTAAACATTTCTTAGTAAAACGTATTGCCCTGGCCAAGTCTTTTCGATCACAGTTGATGTGTCAACAAGTATAGTGAATCCGCTAAGTAATGGTTGATGAATATGATTTAGTTCTACTTACTCAGCAGCACACTTCAGTCTCTCTTCTGCATGAAGCCGATGTGCCGGAGCGGATGACATCATGCTTCCCCGACTGCCTGGGGTTTGAAGCAGGTGCTTAATGCTTATGAGCCTCCACCATTGAATTTTTATCTTGACTACTTACTCTAGAACTCGACAATGCAGTGCGGCACATATAATAAAGTTTGCGAAACCAGCGCCAGAGACGTTCGATCTTGGGAGAGGTTTATAGGGCTAGAAAAATAACGACAGCACGTCATCACACACAATTTTCTGTAACAGAAACAACGGTGCCCAAACATCTGTAACTAGTTTTATGTGTCACCTTCCACTGAGGCAGTTTGTGTATTGCGTTGAAACCTGCATTTTTGCTTGTTCTGTTTTTGTTCTAGGATTCAGTGTTACATTCCTGTGTGCTTTTTGCTTGTTTCCCGATTCTTGAAGGGAGTTCCAGGCTCATCATGTGACACAGTGTTTTGGTGGAGTGTATTTTTTTATTTACTGCCTGGCCATTTAAATCAAGTGGCTCGGCAGAAAACTTTCTGGAGTTTTAGGAGGTTTGAGGGTGTGTTCTTCAAACGTTTAGAAGCGGCACCAAATGCTTGTAGCTTTATCACTCCATTCTGTTTACTGACAGGCTGGATAACGTGGAACAAGCTTCGTCCTCATTGGACCAGTCATATGTTTTATCTTTCGCGATATTTCATCGCTCCTGCACATAAACCGTTGTGCAGAAGTTGCATTATCAGGCTATGAAAGGAGGTGTGTTCATAGTCCGGTGGGGTGCATAGTCTGCTACCGCAGTCAGCAGTAGTGTATGTGAATTACTCCAAAACATTGGCTAGAAGCTTGAGAAACACCTGCGAAGTTTTATAATTTATTTTATGTACCGTATTTACTCGCATAATGAACCCCACTTGCAAAAATGAACATACTCCCCACAGTGAGAATCAATATTCAGACTTTTTCCCCCCCTCGCGTAATGAACACATCTCCGATTTGAAAGCCATCTCCGTGAATCTCGAACTGCGCCCAACTCAGTTAGCCACCAGGCCAATTTTCTATCGCCGCCAAGCGGCCCAGGCCACGACCAGGCCAAGTCAAGCATGGCAGTTGCATGCTCTCATGGCATGCAAGCGTGTAGTTGCGAAAGTGATCAATGGCGAAACCGAGCGGCTCTCGTCACACCTAACAAAGGCTGGGGTTGAGGACTCGCCCAGCCTTAGTGGCATGTTCCGCCCACCGGATAAGTTCGATGTCAACAAACATGGGGTCGTCTCGTGGTCCGCTTTCGGACAGTGAAATCATGAAAGCGGTTAGACTAAGAACGGTCTCAATGGTCTCTTATGCTATGAGCTTCCCTATTAGCAAATCTTAGATGTAATAGTGAAACTTGTCCAATAAACGCATATGATCCAATAAGGTCATACGAGGGGTGTTCATAAAGCTCATATTATCGGCACAAAAAATACAAAACGAAACAAACAGGCATTAACATGAACGCGGGTCCGCCCATTTGCACAAATATAAACATAGCATATAGTGGCTCAAAACGCCGCTAGAAGCCGAAAAACAAAAATGGCACCGCCTATTAAAAGCAAGCAATTGAAGCAAAGATCTCTTTTTTATTTTTTATTTGAAGGAAGCACAGCACGTTATTATTTCCAGTCTGGGAGCTGCTGTTCGGGGCAACGCCCCAGTTTATGACACTTTAAGTTAAATGGTGCAGACGCTTCCAGTGTTGCCAACAAGGGTGAAAAGTTCAAGAACTACATCATGATTGCTGAAGCGGAGCGATTCGAACACTGAAACGAGAAGTTCACAACAATGTCTTCCGCTGCGTTAACTGCTGGTGTTAAAACTTCGGTGACAACATGCAGAGAATGTCTCAACTCCTACTGAGGTTGATTGATGAATCTATATTTCGTGACAAAATTACGGAACTTATGAACGTTTTCCTGCATAAGAACGTATAAAAACCTTATAAAAACAATGAGGTAATTATACGAAGTTAAAAAAAGTTTCAGTTTTTTATAACTTCCTTTATAATCTTATCTATTTCATATTGTTTTTATGTCATATGCATTTATTAGACAAAACAATTTCTAATACATCTGAGATTTTTTAAATAGGAGGGCGCTTTTCCTTTGGCAAAGTGCGACGCCGAAAGCACCCTAAAAGTTTTCAATTTATAAAACATGGTTGATGTAGCGCGCCACCGAACAGTTGTGGGTGCGCTCAGTTTGAGACATGCCACAGTACCCCGCTAACGTAATGGCATCAGAATGACATTTTTCAAGGTGTGTAAAAGCAGAAATCACCGCGCAGCATTGTCACCTAATATGTGTTAAATTCGGAATAAAAGAAATTACAATGCAAGAAAATATTTTATAAGAAAGTGAACGACGACTCAAACAAATGCAAAACGCAATAATTTAGAATACGTGAAATGCATATATTGTCCATAAATAAGGTCCCAATGTATCAGAAACAGCTTAGATATTTCTTCAAATACATCTTTCGTGTGATATGGGACAGCAGCTTCGTTTTCGCCTACATTGATGCTCCTTGTTACTTTGTTAGGTATTAACTGTTCAAGTAGGATGATTTGCATGTGCCAGTGGACCGCCATGTTTTCTGGTGTCGTTTGAATTTAATTACAGACAGTAAAAGAGCCGGTGGCAGTAGTTTGTTTCAACATTTGTGATGCGTGTTTAGTGTAGTCTATTCGATGGCCATTTTCCTCCCAGTGCTTTGCAACACCGCTCCGCTCTCGGTGGAATTTTGTAGGTATTGTTTTTGGTGTTGCTCGAAGTCTTTTTTATGAAGTGTTTTGTTTCGCCACCGTAGGTGGCAGGGCACTGTTCTGTGCATAGAATTGAATACATACAATGCCCTGCACTCTTTGTTTAGAGGGACGATCTTTGTAGGCCGCACTCGTAGGTGTCCAAGTGTCGATACCGGTTTGTGGGACACCTGAATACTTTCCTTTGCCAGCATACGATGACAGCGCTTCGATAGTCCCCTTTTACGTAGGAAACACAGGTAGTAGCGGTGGAAAGAAATTTGCTTTTTTAATTTTTAAGCTTTTCTCCTTGACCAGGCAGACCTCTGCCGAATTGTTTACGTTCGTAAAACCTACACTGCATGTGGTAATGGCTCCTGGTCTGCGAGAAGGTTTCTTTCTTTAAGCCTGGTATTTGAGCACGAATGTGACAAATGACGAAGGCTACACCACTTCATTGTGACCACAGCAAAAGAGCTATACGGACTCCATAAATTGTCCTGGACTGCTCCTTAAGCCTTTTGGAAACATTTACGCACAAGATCAATTTATTTCTTAACCCCGTACAGGGAATCCAGGTTCCTAAAATATTGGGACTTTTGTTGCCCCCAGTTTGTCTCATGCTTTTTGGCACCAAACTTTGCTAGCACTGCCATCAAATTGTTTTAATCTGTGGAAGAAAAATTATTCTACGAGGTTAGAAATAGATGGCGCTTCCTCCCGTAGCAATAAACAAGAGAGTGTGTAAAGACGCGCTCCTTTAGATTAATCCTCGAAGAGTGTGCATCTATGGGGGCGCCCCCGTGCTGCTGTTAAAACGTGCCATGCTTCTAAATATTTTATCAAAAGTACTATGGTGTAAACTCTCGTGCCTAACGTGAAGTCATCCACGGTATTAAATCTCAAGTAACCTACCTTATGACAACATGTTTGTGACCACAAGCTGCATGCGCCTGCGAACGAATGTCGCCATTTTAATGGATCGAATGACCATCTTGGCAGCATCGGACAAACGGGAGAAGAGTGTCAGATACTTTAGTGTAACTTTATAGGATGCTTTATTATCAATTTAAATATGCGATTCTCATTTGCTCTTTCCAGCTCGCAATTTCCTTCATGGAGTACGGAAATATGGGAGAAGCAAGTCAAGGCCAGCATCTTAAGGATTTCTGTCCCGGGGAAAATAATGCTTTCAGGTAACTGGTTCGTTGTCTTACTGGTACATGTAGTAGACCCTTTTTTTCAAGACAAGAAATGACGATAATAACTTCTGAAGATGGGGAACAAGGGGGACAAAGGAGGATTTGTGCTTGTCCTTTGTACTCCTTCTCCAGGAATAATTATTGTATTCATACTTATTTCAATATCGGTGGGAGTTTCACATTTTGACAACCTATGGTTGGTTAATGTGTTGTGGAAGTTAAAGCTACAGCACATTCAAACCTGTGTAACATACAATAGAAGCCAGCTGGTAGCCTTTTTAGGCGTGCTCACAGTTTAAAGAATCAATGACAAAGAGAAAATGTAAGAACTGATAATGCCCTTGGGATAGCTATAGACGTTTCCGTGACGCTGTAGTATTTTTTGTTTATTTCACCTTTAGCTTTAAGGGCTGTAAACAAATTGCCTTATTTTTATAAGCTGACAATTTTCTCAACACTTTTTTAAAATTGTGGCTTAACTAGTTTCTCAGTCTAGCTTACATTTGCCCACCGCAGCTATGGGCAGCACTGCGGCGCAAAGACCAGATTCTCCGTGTGTGAGCAGGACATGTCTGTGCATGCGCTGTTCCGACAGCCGCGCCACCTCAGGTGCGACGTCAGAGCGACATGCTTGTCTATTGTTCCAGCGACATGAAGTATAAGGATGCAAAATTTGAGCCCATCGAGCTAAATCATAGCTCCCTCACACAAATCACTGCAATTTCGTATGCCAGATCACAACAGTGGAGCTTGATGCAATCAGTACTGCTTGAACATGGAGGCATGGAGGAGGAAAAAAATGTGGTTTTGAAGAGCCTATTGTGCCTTCAGCAGTGTCTTAAGAACAAGTATGAAACACAATGCAGCGCATGGTATGGAGAAGCAAAGGAAATAGAGTAGCCGTGTGTCCCTAGTATATATACTAGCCACCTTGAGCGCCACTTTTTGGGCATAAGAACTGGGAAGGCAGTGCATGAAGCTTGTAGTTCAAACCCTTTAAATACTTATGGACGTTCGACAGGACCGGTAAGAGAACATAACAGCGTTTATATGAGCAAAGTTCTTCAATTCATGTTATCGAACGCTTGCAAGAATATGTGTGCTGGTTATATGCCCATTTAAATTAGAATATCATACTTACTTTATTCAAAAAAGCACAACAGTAAAGCTTCGTAAGTTTTACTGTTGTAGGAGTTGACCGTGATCAACTGGAGTTTGTGCGGAGCCACTGACCTGCGTCGAAGAACTGGACGCCGTGTCGTTCCGCAATTCTTGGCCTTTCAGCTTGCGGTTGACTCGTGTCTTAGTTACGCTGATCCGTTCCGCGTACCCCTCCGCGCCAGAAATCCCCTCTTCTAAGGCATCATATTCGACAGATGGCTCGATTTCCTTGTCCAGCTCTTTCACGGATGCCTCCTTAAGTAATAGAATATCAAATATTTCTTCAAGCTCACCGATGCCGCTTGGATCCGTGGCCAGCAGGACGCCAATTTCGTTGATGATCTTTGTTGTGGCGGCTCGCAGGGTAATCCTCTTTCGCTTCAGGCGGTCGACGCCCTCATCGCTCGTAGTAGGCATGATCTGGCCATTAATTCCCGGTTTTCGGCACCAAAACTGTAATAATTACTAGCTTTCTTTGTTTTGCTACTAAACCAAGCTCGTCGGTAGTCAGGAAAGCGCAAGAACACACATCTTTTCGGCTTCGACTAACAAGAAGACTTCTTTATTTTCTAAAACTTAAACAAGAATACCGGCGGAAAGAGAAAGAGAAACCCTCGAAGAGGCGAGCCGGCGAGCGTCCCAAGCTGCTCAAAGCCGCCCGGGAAAGTGCTCGGGACGAGGGGGCACTTCTTGAGCACAAAGGAGCCCGCCGCGGGGTTTCCGGCGACCACCAAGACGGAAGGAAACAAAGCACCCCGTCGGGGGACGGGGCGGCGCACAAACTAATAGAAAACACGCTCGCGGACCGCGGGAAAAGTCAACAAAAACACAAATCTGGTGTCACATCAAACTGCGTAGTGTGCACACCAGGCTGCTTGTGGGCACATGAGCCCTTGTGGTGTGACGCCAGACTACCTTGGTGTACCCATCAGGCTGAAGTGCGGGTACACCAGCATTTCTGGTGGGAACACCAGGCTGGTGTGCTCGATACACCAGCATTGCTGGTGGGCACACCAGATATTCTGGTGTCACACCAGGATTCTCTGATGTCACACAGGATTGCCTGGTGTGTAACATATGTTATGCATAACATTATGTAACATATAACACTTCGATAAGGTATACATGTCATGAAAACATATGTGCATGCCTCGTCTTTGCGTGCACATTTCGCGACACTGTTAGACAGGGCATGAGATGAGTAAACTTTATTTATATTCTGAAAATATCCTTGATTAGATTTTGCCTCCTGGGTTAGTGAGCCAAACGAGCCCTTTCCACATTAAAAAAATGTTTTTGTATGACTGCTCTTAGATTTTAGGTCGGAAACAAAAAACAAAAAAAACAAATAATCGCTTTCTCGCGCTAACAGTGTCGCGCAGTGAACACCGAGAACGAATAATGCACCTAACAAACACGCAGACGACAGACAAGCGCACATTTCAACTCACATGTGAGTTGTGAGTGTGCGCTTGTCTGCCGTCTACGAGTATATCTCCTTCGTTCCTGTCATTTTGTGCGCTATTTTAACCATGTTCAATCAGCACGAACTCGCTCAAGTGACCTGCTTGTTATACAGCTTTTCTTATATCACTCAGGAGAAAATCAGGGTTGCTTCCTCTAAACCAATCACCCTGTTAACCAGACAGGTTTAGAATAGATGACTGAGACACAAAGGGTCTGGTATGTGCGTTCGTTACGGATGTTCTGAATGTTGGTACTGAGGCAATAGATAAACAAAACGTAACAATAAAAGAAGATATCGCAATTATTAGGATTAGCAACAAGGGACATAAATCATCAAACGAGCAATTAGAAAAAGTAAAGGTAATATAAACTGCGCACGAACAGTTTCTTCAGCGAGTTTAATGGGGAGGAGGACATTGCTCCTGTTCTACGCCCATTGTTTTGCGAAAGCCTTCCTAAAATTTACGTTGCAATCCCGTCACGAACCAAGAAACATTTTACCACCTAATGCTCGTGTAGCAACTGCGACAGTGTGTTCTGCGGGCTGCGAATTAGATGTTGTTTTAAAGCACGCTGCAAAATGGCGTGGCTTCCAGGCCCCCGAGGCAAAGTTTCGCTCACAAGTCTGTTATTCCTGCATAACTTGACAAAGAGCGAATGCAACGGACCCCATCGAGCCAATCAGAGGGACGAAGCGAAGCACGTGACAGCTCTCCGCATGAGCAGCTCGCTCTGACGATGCGTTGTCACGTGCCATGCTTCAACGCGCTGATTGGCTCACCGTGGCCGTAGCCTCCGCCATCTGCCAAGTAATGGTGGAACGGAGTATAACCGCGCAGTGAACCGGGTTCGGGAAGAGGGCTTTTGGGTAATGACGAAAGCCAGCGGCCGAGCGGGGCTCTCGGGATGCAGCCGTCGCGGTTGTTCGCTGCCGCCGACTCCGAAAGTCCATCGTCATTAGCAGAGCTGTTTTGGCAGTGCTTGCGGGCCAGGCTGGCAGCCAAGAGGACGCGGCTGGTGGAGAAGCGGCGTCCTCTACGTGGAATTTTAAAAGCAACCCTTATATGATTCCAAATGGTTTTGCTTATGAAGTCACTTTCCAGACTCCACCAAAATATGTTTCCAGAAAACATAGGTCCGAGTAAGCATGAAAAACGACACAAGAGCTGTCATCCTGCGAATTTTTTTTTATTTTAAAGCTGAAGGCTTTTGCTACGAGACTTGCTAGCTAATATATTGCTCCAATATTTTCTTAATTTCTTTTCGCATTTAGGGCAAAAGGCATAATCCTGTTTAATTTACTTTGAACGGTTTTTACGTCCTAGATAAGACATATCATCATTGTTTCTCTTTCTAATCCACTCCAATTCAACGATATCTGAAGCAAACCCATGCTCACAGGTGCATCATAGCCGTGTCAAAACCTTCGGTTTTTAATGTTTCGTTGTTTTTATTTGAATCGAACATAAAAATATGTATATTTGATTATGTTTTATCTAGATTGTTTGCAGATTTTAATATTAAACTAATGCGATAAGTGTTTAATTCCTTCAATACCTTCCAATGCCTTCGTCTTGATTAAGGCTCATTCACACAATTGCAACTGCTTACGGCCGAGTTCGTTACGATCGCTTGTGATTTCCTGTGAAGAAATTCTTATTGGCGTCATCTACCCGGTAGCTATGAAACACGTCCGATTTTTTTATATTTTAAAGTTTCTCACGCATCATTATTTCACTATTGGCTTGACAGACCTTGACAATGATGTAAACGACCATTTCAGATAGATAAACGTATACTGTACATTTGATCTCGGAAATGCTGCAAAACCTTCCCTCTCGTGAAATACAGTTCCAGGGCCATCTTCTAGATGGCGCCAGCGTGCGAGTGTTCTCTCGTTTTAATATTTCCCCAGAGGTTCTAAGGCACACGGACGTAAGCAATCGCAGGTGTGTAAACCAGCCTTTAAAGGGAAAGCTTCATTCATTTCTTATATCATGCAGGCGTCTACAGTGACCAGGTTCAGCCATTCAGTTGAACAGTGTTGGCACACCGCTTAAAGGGGCCCTGCAAGGACTTTTTCACTGGTTTTTAATTTGCACCGAACCTGAGCGCACAAAACGTAGTAACTTAATGAAAGTTGTCTTTTATCAAAATTCGCTTTACTTTTAAAGGTATAGGCAAATTAAAATTACAAAAACAAGCAAAAATAACCTCCTTCATGACGTCCTTGGTTGCTTGAGTGGCCGTGAACTAGAGGAGGGATAGTGAGCTCAGCGAGCGCTCACGGCTGCCGCGCTCCGTGTCGACGGCTCGAGAGGGTGCCACTAAAGCATGTTCTGGGTAGGCTGTATGAAGCGGGCAGCCAGGGCGGCTCGCATTGTATTTGCTGCGCGATCAAGCACTAATTCGGCATGACACTTCATTGACCACAAACAACAGCAAACACGGCGTAAAGATCAGTTCAGAACGGGAGCCACTTCGCGCTGCCATACCGCCAAAGGGCCAAAGCAACTCGCAGAAGGCCTTCGGAACTCTCGGAACCAGTCGGATCCTCGACTGGCAGAGCCGCCGCGTACGTCCGGGACCTTTTTACACTCGCCGCTCGTCGGAGCCTGACCCCACTACACCTTTCTAGTATGCGCTGCCTTTTCCACCACTTGGTGGCTGGTAAGTCGACGGGTCATTTCTTGTTTCCGTACTTATAAACTGCATTTATTTCTCTTCTGATCTAAAATGCTGAACAAAAACTACTTTTACACATAATTGAAACGGCTCGCGCCACTTATATTTTGTATTCTGACTAAAAAGAACCTTTTAGCGGCTCTGACCAGTAGTAAGCACAGGACCAAAGACGTCACATTTCGTGCGCTTTCGGCGGCGCGGGTCGCCCCCGTGGGTGGAGGAGGCTTCCGCGTCGTCCGGTTAAAATATGACGCACTGATATTTAGTTACTCTCTCCGTGCCCACTGGCTTGCCCGAACCCAAAGAGACGTGGAAACCGCAAAAAGGTAGACGCTTAAATATGATTGCAGGGCCCCTTTAAAGGCAACTCCGGTCAATATTTTTGAATTTGAGGTTACGACCGTTTTCAGCTCAGGTAGTGTCCCTGAAATACAAGGTATAATTTGTTTTCGATATTGTGTGTAGTTTTAGAAATATCACGGCTCTAATTGCCTTCAGGGGTCTACGGCAAAACCGAAACTATCTGCTACAGAGGTGGCAACACTGATTATCCGACGTACGGCCGTGACATGACGTCACCATGTTGCTGCGGTACGCGGTACAACGTGCGGAATCAACCGAAGCTCCACCGCGACGCGACGTCAAAGGGGCGCTGCGCCAGTGTTCCTGGACTAAAAGCTAACCCGCTAGTTGCCCACTAAAGAGCAGCTGGTCGCATCTTTAAAATCGGTTTTAGTAAAGTACGCGGCTTCACTCTGACGCAATATTGCGGCTGTAATCTTATTTCGTAGTACGAGAGCGATACCAGTTATTTATTTTGGTTTCGTTTTCGACCAGAGTTGCCCTTTAAAGGAACGGTGCAATCGTTTTTGTACTTTCCGTAAATACCAGTTATAATGAATCCCTGACGTTTAGGACCTACAAAACACGCGTTAGTTTTCCTCCTTGTGCAATGGTAGTCGCAAACAAATAATGAAAAACAAACAGCGTTCTCTCCTAAACTCGCAATCAGAGAAAGCGGTCACGTGATCCAAAGTCACTGGATCCTGGGAAAGTAGCGCCAAGCTCCCCGTATTGTCGCCATCTTTCTGCGTGAAATGATTAATTTCTCATTTACCCCTCTGTTGTCGGGGAGCCGCTCTAAATTCGCTGGTGACGGGTAGCTTTATTGAGACGTTTCTTGTATACAGATATTTTGCTATCACCACATTGACGAAACAAGCGTACATCTTCGTACCACCACCACATGCTGTGTCTGTGCTTGGAGGCGCTCAAAAATAATTTTACTGTTTTAAATTACGCAAGAAGAACAATATGATTGTAAACGTTCCGTGGAGACGGGCATGATTGATAAGTTGATTGCATACACAGTGCCAAAGACGCGTATGTTGGCGAGGAACGCTTCCAGTACGATGATGCTCCATGGTGATCTTGGCGCGACTGGTTTAGAACGACCCCTGGAAGCTGCGAAGATTTGAATAAACCAAGATGGCGATTTCCATGGCGACGTAGACAGATTAGCCGGTCTCCTTGCGAGGTTTTGGTCGTCTGGATGTTGGTATTCGTTTGTGTCCGGCTAGCAGGTGGGGAAGGCAATGGCACTACTTTCCCAGGATCCAGAGACTTTAACGTGATCTGGAGCCGAATATATGCCGCCTTTGCTAATCATAGCCATGCGCTGGGGTCGGCAAAGCGCAGGTCACGCGTTTACTTTCATACAGTGTTAGGTTCTGGCTATTCTCTTTACTGAAGCGATTGGGTACGACCCACTATCCGAATGCATGTCGAGCTATTGATTATGGGGTGGCCGAATCCAGTGCTCACGCAATGCTTGAGTTGAATCTATGAGCCGCATTCATATATCATCATTGCGGGATACTGTGACCTCCAAACTACGTCATCACGTTTTACGAGAGAGATTATAAAAATAAAATGGTCGCTTTTATCTTTAAAATTACACCGCAACAAAGAGGTTTCTTGGTAAGTGGCGTTGCGTACGAGCATACTTGGATCGTGCCAGTAAGCACGTATAAAGGGAAAAAATATTCCAACTGAATATCGTTGCACCCCACCTTTAAGAAGGACTTGAACACGTTTACTGTTATCACCCATGACGCCAGTACTGTCATATGAGTGTCAGACCTGAACAGAGTTTCCTTAAAGTAGGTAAGGAGGGGGGTGGGCTGTTTCCGCAATTCTAAACCCCCAATACGCTTAGCAGTTAGACCCGCTCAAAATGTGCACTAATGCTAAAAAAAGCTGTTTTGTTTTCTTGATATTTGGGTAATCAACGACCATCCGTGTAAAGCATTGGATGCTATCCATTTTTAAGTTCGATAGGATATTCCAAAAAAGCGCCCCGTGCTCAAGTGACTAGTAAATATATTTTGAGTTGGCAGGAAAATTTACAGTGTAGCCCGATAGAATATGTTTTTCGACATGCTGATGAAGCTTGCTCTCTACACTGATCAGCCATATCATTATGAACACCCACGCAATACCATGTATTCACCGTTATAACCCGAAACAGTTACAACTGATTTTCGCATGAACTTTACAAGCTGATAGTCAGTGCCTTGAGATACATTGCGCCAGATTTGTAAGCACAGGTCGCGCAATTTTTGTAAGTTACAATGATGTGATTTGTGAGTGAACTGGCGGCCCATTACATTCTAGGTGTGCTCAGTAAGCCTGATGTCTGACCAGTTCCTGCCAGGACATCAACTGAAGTTCGATGTCATGCTGGTCAATCCAATGTTGCACAATTCCGTCCTAGTGATATGGAGAGTTCTCCTGCTTGAAGATTCCTGTTCCGGTGTGGAAGAGAAGCCACAAATGGATGTAACTTCTCTGCAGCGATCTAGACATCAGTACTTGCCGTTTGTGGAACTCGCTTAGATCAGCAGCCTTTCCCGTTATACGCACACGCCGTCAACAAAGTGATACCTTTGTGTGCCTGAAAGCCGTAATTCACCAGCCGCATGAGAAAATGGTAGATAACGCGTATGGCGCGTCAGCTATGCGTGCTCATTTACATAATATAGGGGTGGTCATAATTAGAGCTCTTCATATTCGCGGATTACCCGAGGATTAATTATCTACGAATACCTGCAGTCAGTCATCGGAAGTGTAAAAAAGGAATCAGATTTGGCGGACTCTGGATCGGATGTGGATGCCAGGGGCTGCGGTTGCAGACAGGATGCGGATACCTAAGGGTACGGATTTTTTGGACGTGTCCGCCATAAACGTGTGCGACATGAAACTAAACATTAGACAGACTTATGTCTGGTTTGGGGAAATAATTATTAAAGTAACGTGTGCGACCGCAGAGTGTAAAAAGAAAAGTAAGTTATACTATGAAGTGCAACATCGAATGTTTTGCGCGAGCAAATTACTCTCCTGAAAAAGAGGCGCCATTTGGGGAGAAAATCGCCCATTACTCCAAGACAGCCCTGATTCCTACCTAAAATCGCTTTAAAGCGTTCTATCTCGCCAAGCAGGCTGTCAAAAAAAGAAGTAAAGAATGCAGGAGGGTCATTCCATGGCCAACGAGACGCTGCATTTTTTTCTTCATGTCTGGGATATCTACAAAAAAGTTAATTTAGATAAAGAAGCCTGGGAACTCCAAGGAAAGTATTTTATTATTTATAAAAAATACATTTTATTTTTACTGATATCATACTCTAAATTTCGGGAATTCGCATAAAAACATGTAGCTAAGAAAAACGTTATGAAAAAGCGGTCGCGTTCCACACAAATTTTGGTGGGCGCCTAATTACTTAATAACAAGCTCTAGCTGTCTTTCACTAAAATACAAATATCAAAAGACGCCATTTTGAGTCTAAACAGAATTCTAAAGAACAAAGATTTATGCGATTTCTTTTTTGTTTAGTCAACCTGGAGTTGAATGTTCCCTGCAAAACTTTTTTTGTTCACATAGAACTAATAATTGAATAGCATCTGTTAAATTTGCAAAGCCTCGTTTTGTTGCATTTTAATTAAATGACACGATAACCAGTTTCTTAGAAACGGCCTTACCGAGATCCAAAGAAAGCAATGTAGGCATCGGTGCCCGCAAATATCGAAATAGCCAAAGATTTAGTTTACCTTTTCTTTTTAACATATCAAAATAAAAAAGTAATTATTTGTTTTTTTTGCTGAAAGTTCATTTTTAAGGGTGAGCCTCTCCGACCGTGCCTCCAGGCACCGCCTTGTAAGCGACGCTCGCCGGTGTTTGCCAACGAGGCGTCAACGGTGTGAGACGCCGCCGCTAGGTCTTCAACTTTCTCCTGAAAACACGTTTTATTCACTTGATGTGGACGTTATCGGGGCCTCCATGCATCCGTATCCTCTTCCCCTTACGTAATGATGCTGGTGACTTAATTTCACTCTACCGCCCAGGCAACTGCCGACGAGTGCAGGCCGTCATCGCCTGCTTGGCGAGTTTGGGAATGCATACTGCGCGTCGACCTCGTCTGTCGTATGTCCAGATGTAATAACAATTACGACGGGATAGCTCTTCACCGACGCAAAATAATAACGGTGAAGTCGCTTCCCCATTGAACTGAAATGTATTTTGATACAAAGATATATTGAAGTTCGTTAGTTCATCTACCAAGGACGCGCTGCTGAGTTTGGGACGACGTCATGGAAACGTCTGCGTCACTCTTCTAAGCGTACTTGTGGGCAAGGGTTGCGAAAACTGATCAATGAAATAAACTATTACCTTCTCGCAAACTCTGTAAATTGGTCAAGCCTCTGATAATAGTAGGCGTTACTACTGCCATTGCAACGTGAGCCATTAAGCCATTGAAGAAACGGTTAATCAACAATTTGTTTCATAAATCGACTTACCATGACGGTCATTGCCTCTAATGTCCGCTGAACCTGACACTCAGATGACGAAGGCGGCACCCGTGCAACTCCCACCTCTTCTCAAACTCACTTCCTCTAAATTTACTAGTGAGTTCTGAATTCCAGAAATGTTCTGCTTGCTACCAGTGTACTTCGGATCCTAAAATACTGCCCATGTACGGGACCCCAGGAGTGTGAGGCGTCCGTGGCAAAGAGTGGGATGCTTTTTCCACCATTACACTGCTTTTGGTAGCACTATATGTTCCATCAAAATACGTACAAGTTCAATGAAGAAGCGACATCACCGTTACCACTTCGCATCGTTGAAGATATATCCGGTCTGAATTGTTTATATATCCGGACATTCGACAGACGGGGCCGACGCGAAGTATCATTCCCAAACTCGGAAAGCAGACGATGCAGGCCTGCGTTCGTCGGCATTTACCCGGCAAGAAGTAGAGTAACATTAAGACGCCAGTATCAACACGTAACGTAAAGGGGATGCGGATGCATGGAAGTCATAATACCGTCCACTTTAACTGAATAAAATATGTTTTCAGGAGAGCGTTGAAGATATTGCGGCGGCGTCTCGCACCGTGGACACCTCGTTGGGCAACGCCGGCGTGCGTCGCCTACGAGGCGGGCGCCGTGGAGGCACGGTCGGAGAGGCTCATTTAAAAAAAAGAAATAATTTCTAGGCAACAACTATACTTCGTCTCACCTTAGTATGGACTATTTTTAGCTGCGCGTGCTAAAGGCGCGAGCTAGTCGCTTTGAATAAAGCCGCGGCGGGTGCACGAGCGCTCGTGCAGCAAGTGCTCTAGTCAAGGCAGTCAAGGCTGGCCGCTCGCGCTAGCACAGCCTTCGCGGTTAGTTCATGCTATACTCTGTTTCATACTTAGCATGCAACGCTGTCCATGCTACTGGCACGAGCGTGGGGCTTGATCTCGTTGATCATTTGCACGAGTTCTCGCGAAAACAAAACCCTAGATGAAGCCACGCGCTCGCGCCAGTAGCCTTGACAGCGTTGCACGCTAAGTATGAAACAGAGTATAGGGTGAGACGAAGTGTAAAAGTACTTTTCAATTTTTTTACATGTTTAAAATATGAAATGGATTGAACTTTTAGTCATTTCAAAAGTTCCGGGCACCGCTGCCCACATTGCTTTTTCTGTCTCTCAATATGCCCGTTTCTGCATAAACTGGTGAATTTGCCTTTTATTAAAACACAACAAAACGAGGCTTTGAAACTTTAACACATGCATCTTAAATATTAGTTCTCCGTGAAGAAAGAAAAAAAGTATTGTAGCTAACACTCAACTCCAAGTTGACTAAAAATAAGAAGAAACTGCATAAAGACTCTTCTTGGAGCTCCTAATTGGAGTCAGAATGGCGTCTTTCAATGTTTGTGTTTTAGTGTAAGATAGGGAATGCTATTACGTAGTTAGTCACCCACCCAAAATTTGTGTGGTGCGCTACCGTTTTTTTACTATATTCCTTTTAACTACGTGTGTTTTATCGAAGTTCCAGAAATATAAAACATGATATCCGCAAAAATAAAAAAATAAATGTTTAAATTTTTTTTTCTAAGTTCAGAGGTTTTTTAATCCGAATTAATTTTTAGTACATATCCCAGACATAAAAAAATGGCCGCGTCTGCTTTGGCATAAAATGAACCCTGGAGCATTGATCTTCCCGGAAAAGCCTGTTCTTGCTCAGCATGGAAAGAGTGGAAAACGATGTTTGGGCAAAGGAAACCCAAAACGTACCAGCCACAAGAAAGTAGAAGCCCCTTGACAAGTAAAACGTGGCGTGTGCGCGTTTTGTTTTTCTGGACAATTGGCAAGTTGCTAGGAATACGCGGTGCGTAGCACCACACTTGCGGGTTGATGTTTACAACTGAAGCCAATACTAGGTGTTGCAATTATTAAATGTTGTGATATTTGTTGAGGGGTGTAGTACTCGCGTCTTAGATACGGGTACTTGGCTGCGCTTAGTCACCCGTCTTCCTCTCCTCTTTTATTCTTTGACCTACATATTAATGCGAATAGCATTCTTTGGATACTTCACGCACTTTTCGTCTATTTATGTATCTATCTGGCTATCTAACCTCTTACGCCGCGGGTCGATAAATAAATAAAAAAGACCGGCGCCGGCTGGGATTCGAACCGTTGACCCTTTGATCAGCAGGCAGACGCGCAAACCACAGAGCTATGAAGGCAGTCATTCAACGCACTCTAAACGGTTGTTTATATCTTTACCATAGGACGCGCTTTACAGCGCTGTCACAGCTACCGGTGCGCGCGCGTTCCATGCACGAGGGCTCATTCCGCTCTCGTGAGGCTGAGCACGGCCGCTAGCTCACCCTCTCCCGCGCTCGGGAGAGGGTGATGTAGCGGCCGTGTGCGTATGGCGCGTGCTTTGCTCGCCTTCCTAAGTGACACAAACGCATGTGCTGGGCTGCGGAGATCGTGCGCAGGGCTGTGAAAGTGTCAACAAATTTAGAATCGCCTCAAGAGTGGGCTGGCGTATCTAAAGTGTGCCGGCCACCTGACGAACGCGCATAACTCCGCACCGTTTGATGCTATTCGCATTAACGTAGATAATCATTCCCAAAGGATGGGTTCTGCTGATTTTATTAGTTTCTCCTTCATTCACTTTCATCTTTCGAAAATACGCATGTGTATGAAATTCGTGTTATAAACAACAAAAAAAAACATTATTTTTTTAGCGCATCTTTTGGGCAGTGTGTCGCAGACTCATAGGAGGATCACATAACTGCGATCATCTTTCCAGCGACGCAAAATGTCTCTGGAAAAATGATTGCTTACACTAAAAATAGGATAATATAAAATAAAATATAATATCTTTCACCGTTTTTTTAATATTAACGCTCAATTTCACGTTGTAAATGAATACGCAAAGTGCAAATCGAATGCGGCTCCGATTTTTTTTTTTATCAGGTCTGTATGCGGATGCGGGTCAGAGGCGAATACAACAATTTAAGAACATTGCAGATGCGTCTCGGGTGCAGATACGAAGCCTGCGGATGCGGATGATCAAACCGTTATCCGCGTAGGACTCTCTAGTCATAATGTTTTCGCTTACCAGTGTCATTGTCTGTTCTCTCGCTAATTCGCCGCATTATAAAAAAATATGAACGCATGAGCTATCACTAACATGTGATGGCGATTCGCCCTTACCTATGTCAAGTATGCCTTTCTAGGGAGTACAGCGACTGAGTTCTCCGTGCCTCGTTATTTCATTTGTCCGAATAAATTCCAGGAGGCAGGGGACAATTTCTGTGTTGCACAAATTGCCCCGAGCAACCGATTGTCCCAAGCAGAAATAGGGTCGTAGCCCGCCACCGTTCTAGAACATCTTTTTTTCAGTCGCGATAGCTATTGGTCACGTAGTATAACTCGTTCACCCTGCCATCCGTTGCCAGTAGAAAACATCCCACGAGGGAAACCAAACGAAAAGCTCGAAGACACGCGCATTTAATCACCACGAAAAGCTGGTTTAGCGGTCGGACTCGAAGGTCCTGCTATCGCTCTTGTACTTGATGCTAAAAAAAGGATTCCAGGGCGCACAGGAGAATTATAAGCTGTCCTGGCTGCAGCAGGTCGTATCGCCGTCTTCCTATCAGGAGGTCAAGCTGTCAGCTCGCCGTTTCAGAAGTTGGCTATGTGCCCGCCATTATGCTTGTCACGAAGACCTGAGTCGCATTCTTGTTCTCAGGTTGCTTGCGCCCACAAACGACTCTTTATCGAGTTAATTCTTCGCGTTCGCACGTTCAGGTGGGAAAAAACGTTCTCGAATGTATTACAGTGATAGGTATTACGCGCTCTTCCCAGCACTGGAAATGACGTTTGTTTTCGTTGTAGTTGTCGTGATAGTGTTTGATGTTGTAGTTGGTTTAATTTGGCGTAGGGAGTCTGTCGCGATATTGCCGACTGCTCGAAGGAAGATCGACTTCCGCTTTCGGGAATCGAACGATTGGTCCGCTGCGTTTGAAGCGGGCGCGTTACCACAAATCTACGCCGCAGGATCGGTAATCCGCTTTATTATACGGATTTTGTGGAACGAACGTGAGTACGAGCATAGCCCCCTCTATATTCACAAAGCCTGGCAGTTCGACGACGAACCCGTAGAGTGCCCGGTCGCAGATTTGGAGTGCGAGGATCTGGTAGACAGAGCATCAAAGAGCCATTTCTCAGGAAACCTCTACGTCAGCGCACAGCTTTTGCAGCGGCGAGGACCCGAAACACACTCGTTCGCTCGGGAGGAGTGTGTTTCGGAGTCTCGCCGCAGCGGGGCGCCAGTCACGTGGCTCTCCTCTCATCCGTTCTCTGCCGCTCCACCTTTTTCATATAAATGGCGATCTGCCAGGCTTTGTCAGTATATAGGAGGCTACGGTACGAGTCTCTATATAATATACTATACTATACTATACTATATACTATATATACTATATACTCCTACACGTTTAGGACTTGGTTGGTTGCCATATATTTTAATTATTCCCTATATAGTGTCCGCAAGACGGCCACAGTTGCTGTGACGTCGCGATACAAAACTTCTAGGTCGTTCTAGATTATAAATTTAATCGGATTTGATGGACCCTTTTCAAAAGTCCGCGCCCACGTCTCTCCGCCATTGCTGAGCCAGTATTGGAGACGAGGCAAGCGTCAGAGTTCGGCGAGGACTCGGGTCCAATCATGCGCTTCGTGAGCACGAGCAATGGGGACCGCCATTGTTGCTCAATTGACTTTTGAAAAGGGTCTATCGTTGATACTATGCTTCGTAGAGGTGACGCGAGCCGCCCGATCAAAAGGGTTTATCCCTATCCATCCCACCCAGATGAAGAGCATGGGCATGGCGTCATGGTTAGTGGATTCCCGAGCGGCCCCACGCGGCAAGCGCGCTGAAACTCGACGAGGGTACGGTGCAAAGCGGCAGACGCCGGTGTCTTGGCGTCACCGCGTTGCTAGCGTGGCGCTTCCTGCGAAACGCTAAAAGACGCACTGGCGCTCGGACGCTGGCACGTTTCGTCGTTCGCCGCAGGCAGGACTGTAAGCTGCATGCTCGTGAAAACCAAGTCAAAGGATCCAACGTCTTCGCCATGACGTGTCGTTAGCTATCGCTCTGACCCTACTTTGGATTAACGCGGGACTGAAAACTTTATTTTTTCTTTTCCGGTTTTATTGAGAAAAAGAAAATAAACAACCGGACGATTCGACGCCATTGCTTGCCAAATTGAATGCTTCAAATCTTGCCCCATGTACAACGGAACTATACAAAAGGACGTTGTCAAATCCGAGGAAAGGTCTAGAATCTTTCCTCTTTTCCTTTCCAGTCAGAACTGTCGAGGCTTTTCTGGGAAAGCGGTTTACATGGAAACGTCCGAGCCAAGCAACCTGTCACAACTTCGGCGTCTAAACACAGAGGAGATTATCCTTTTTTGTGGTAGCCTCTTTTCCGAGGTTTTATTTTTTATGGTGGCCTCTTTTTCTAACGTTTTCATGCCTGTCTTTTGTTTAGTCAACTTCCAGCTCACCATGAGGATGCTGTTGCCCACAGGCTTATCGAGCTTCAATTCGCGATACACTTTGTTTGCGAAAGAAATGCAGCGTGCAAGTGTTAATAAGGATGAAAAGTTTGACAGCCATTCCCGATACGTTCTTAGGGACCCGAGGGCGTTCTCAGGAGAGCGACAGCTTATTCTGACTGGATGTGCCCACCTATATGTTTTCTGCTGGAGCGCTATCTTCCAATCGGTACTTTTTGTTTGCGTTTGGGAGTGCACGCAACATATCCTAGGTAATTAAAGATTAAAACAGCGCAAGGACACGGACAAGAACAAGAAGGTAGACGAACAAGGCGCTGACTTACAACTGAAGTTTATTCGTTCTAACAGCGAGTATAAATACTGTATTGTCACAACAAACAAACATGAATAAAAAGCATGACCTGGATGCCACGTGCTCACTAGCCATCGCTATGCACTGTCACTGTGTGTCTAGAAATGGACGTTCCTTATCTGATAAAGATAGTGACGGAGTGCTGACACAGTTTTGCCCCAATCTTCCAATTTCCCGCGCCTCAATGATTTCTCGAGTGAGTTGGTCTTTATTTTTCCTAATCACTTCACACTTGTCAAAGACGGGAGCGCAGCAACAATCTCGGCAGTGCAGGCCAAGGTGACCTGACACAACTCTAAACACGTTATACTTGTGCTCTCGCAGCCGATCATTGAGGCATCGCCCCGTTTGCCCGACGTATCTCCTGCCACACGAGAGGGGAATAGAGTACACTACTCCCTCCACACGGTCTACGAATCGGTCCTGGTGTTTTTTGGTGCAACCCTGCTTTTCTTTAGAACAGGAGTTCACTTTTCTGCACAGCCCAGACAGCTTCTCCGGAGCCGAAAAAACCACATCAACACCAACTCTACGGCCAACTTTCTTCAGGTTGTGGGAAATCTTATGGAGGTATGGTAAAACAGTTACTTTCTTGTTAACCCTACGAGCGTGCTGGGTTTTTTCCTCACGTCCTTTCTTAAGTAGGCTCTCAGCAACTGTCGTCAACAGGTAAGACGGATATCCCGCATGTCTGAGCCTTGATGCTTGTGTGTCGAAGCTTTCTTTCACCCTGTGGGGGCAGGACTTGAACAGGGCATTTCTAAAACAGAGGTTAACAATTCCTCTTTTCACAAGTTTGGAATGCGCTGAGGAAAAAGGCAAGATGGGTTTCTTTGCCCTTGGCTCATATATCCAGCACACATGGCCATGACCAAGTTGCAGGCTCAGATCCAGAAACCTAATGGCCCCATTTACAGGTACTTCATGCGTCAGCACTAGCGGTTTCAGACACTCTTTGAACGTTGAAAGGACAAACGACACAGCAGAATCTATTTCCTCATTGTCACAATCTAGGAGCACCAAATAGTCGTCGACGAATCTAAATATTTTCCCCACCTTGGTTCCTTCCAGCTTGCCTGACAGGACTTTATCGTGGAACGCAAGAAATATATCGCTAAGTACTGGGGCTATGCATGACCCTATGCAAACGCCATTTCTCTGAATAAAAACACCGTCATCCCAGATCGCGAACGTCGACTTGAGATAAAAAGATAAAAGTTCCAGAAAGTGACTCACACTAAGTCCAGATACCAACTAGCCCAAACAAGCCCAACAAATACCAACTAGCCCAAACTTCTACTTTAGTTATCCTAGGTAACTTGTGCGTCTCTTACCGAAGGCTAGCACGTCGCACAAATTGGAATCGAGTACTGCGTCATCGCGCCATGACACTCTTGTTTTCACTAATTAAACACTCATACGAAGGATGAACCCGTCTCCCATCTGAACCCCTGGCCTCCTTTAGGTACGTAGAAAATTCCGCACTACGGCTTCGTTACCAAGAAAGCCTCATGGTGGAACATATTTATTATTGGAACCTTTTACCTATACATAAATGGGAAAGAGGTCTTGCGGCCGTTGATGTGCTTGTCCTGAGTGTTTCTTCGTCCACCGATGAATTTCAACATTTGTACAGCTGTAAAACGACTTGAGATTCCCTAAAGAAGCCCGAGTGAGGGACCACTTCCTTCGTGAAATAGCAGACGATCTCACTTTTCCCCTGCGATGATATCACCTCCTCGGGGCGCTCCAGTATGTAGCAGACGACCCAGCTCTTTCGTTTGTGTTAGCAGATGACGCGCAAGTGTTTTATTGCTTCATTTTCGTTTGGGAATGACGCCTTGACCAATGACAAAACCCCGCTCTTCGATTGCTTAGTAGACGAATGGGCTGTGAACTGTACCTTACAGGTCGCTTCGGGACAGCCGAATTAAACCTGGCTATTGTTCTCGTGACCAGAATGCACCTCAGGATGTGCTCGACTGCCGCTCTGGTCCTTCTGGGCATTTCGAAAAGGCAATTCAAAATTGCCGAGCTCCACGACATAAATTTGGCAAAAAATCAAGCCAGTTTGCGTTCGTCGCGAAATGCAAAAAGGAGGGGCCACAAATGGGCATTTCTCCCCTTGCCGATGGTGTGCTCGTGCAACTAACTTCTCGTGAAAAACAAACAAACAAAGAAGTACCGGCGTTTGGTATTGAGGTTTTATGGGCTGAGTCTTCAAGCCGATGTCTTTTATTCAGTCTACTCTAGACTGAAGTAGCAGAACACATTTTAAGCCATGCGACCGCCGTCCTCTTGTATCCACTCGTGTCCGTTTTCATGAGTGTCGCACAAGGCTCTCGCACAACTTCACTCGTCTAGACGCTTCCTTATCCTGATGCAATTCGGAAGACGGAGGCGGACTAAACTCGTTTTTATTTCAAGAACCGTAGTAATAAAAGTCCGGCTCCTAGCGAAGAGTTACTAATTTTCACCTTTATGTGGGGAATTAAGGTAAGAGGTGTGATCAAAAAGTTTCGGGACTGATTTTGTAGCGTGAAAAATGTGGGCAACACAGCGATGCGCTCGCAGCAGTCGGAGGAAGGGACCTATGTGTATCGTTATACCAAAAGGCGTCGCTCTGTGAACATTTGTAGCTACGCCACACGAGTGTTCGTGACCACGTGCACGGGTACAATGACGATCTCACCATAGACTGAAAACCAGAGCGTGAGCGAACATTAATTTTGCATGCAACTCGGAGTAGTACTTAGTGAAAGTTATAAAAAATGCCCTGAAGCTCCACCTCGTGGCCTCCCAGACTCCCGATGCGTGAAGCTCTCCTTTTGCCCTCAACAAAGGCTCGGCGACCCAGCAGGAGACAACCGATTACGCATAGAAGCAGGTTCACACCTTCGCGACAAACTCGGAGTGATTCCAACAGAACCGGATTTGAGCCGCTGCGCAGCCGGTCGCAGGAAGTCGCGAGCGACTTTTAAACCGGTTGCTTCAGAGATGGTCGTAGACATTCGCGAGATGGTGAACCAGCCATTTTGAGACATGGACAGAATTGTTGGAGTAAAAAAATAACAAGAGAAAAAGTATTATAAACCAAAGCGCTGTTCACAAAGATGTCTGCATTTTCCAACACCGGGTGTGGGCATTATAATCGTGCGCAGAGGTCGGATTCGCGTGAGATGAAGCGTTTGAACATGCACAGTGTCGACAGCAGCGCCACCATGGTGGCGTGATATCAGACTTGACGTGGTGTATACATAAGAGTGTAGGTGGAAATATACATATGGCTTCTGTGTAAGCCATGGGCTTTTATTGAAATCAATGTAAGGGCGCAGACAAGCTAGTGTACATTAAACATAATTTGAGATTTGAGACTTTTAAGTGTGTCTGTCGTTACCTGCAGCCTCGTGGTTTTTGAATGATATTTAACGTATTTTACTTTTTACGCCTGAGTTAAAGACTGTTTCGCTGCCAACATCAGGGTCCCAGCCGGGGCTAAGGATCCGGGGAGTGGGTCGTGAGGCTCTTGGTTACGTGACCGGTGAAGGAATTGAAGCTAACAAAGGTCTACCGACAGCACTGAAACTACTTGATAGCATCCGACTACATCTCTCTAGAAAACGGATCTAAAACGCAGATTGCAGAAACTGTTATTCTGACGAGTTTGTGCATAATATAATTAAATTTAATAATTTCATAAGTTAGCATAATCACGCTCGAATTTGATTGGTGTATATTCGATATATTGGTGAATTATAACCATTTAATTTTTTTATAGTTCCGAACCAAATTAATGAGAATTTATGTCGCGGGAAAACTCGAGCGTTAAAAAATCAAGCGCAACACCTCGCCGTGTAACATCTCACGAGAACATGGCAACTTTGGGTCATAAATACAGTCTGCGTTAAAACGAGCAGAAGGTTGCATACAGTGAACGGAATGATGTGACTTAGAGGACTAGCTTACTAGGATTTCTTCGTGTGTATCCACAGTGTAAAAAAAATAGTAATTTGCACTTTCATTTAAGGAACATGGAAGTGAATGTCGACTGGACTATTGACGACCTATTGGAGAGGAGATCCAACCGCTGTGCCCCCAGAGGCTATCTTTAGAGCTGCACCCATAAGGACAACAAACACAATGACGCAGCGCTCGGGCCAGGGAGCCGAACGCTGCGTAAGAGTTCGGCATTGGCTCGTATTCTTTTGTCGCCCGAGGACGGGCTCTTTTCGCACACTTGTACGTAATTCAACACCTCTACTCAAGCTTCTGAGTTTTAACTACTTGTTTTAGTAATTTATCAACTTTCATTTACATTTTCATTTCGGTAATTAGTACCTTACTTTAAATGCTTTTTCTGGTAATCTATACTCACGTTACAAATTACTTAAAAATTCGTGAATTTTTTATTATCAACGAATGTTTGCGCAAAAACGATAGAATATGGGAAGATCAGCTGATATTCGAAAAGACATGAAAAACTTTACCTCAGTGCTTCGCAACCCCTGTTGTTTCGGGACCTCTTCTGAATCGGCGGAAGTGATACGGGGCTTCATCCACTCCGGGGGGGGGGGGGGGGTATTTGACGCTTTTAGTGACAAAGGGGTAAATGCAGAAATCCAAGTGCGTGCAGCCCAAATTTGAAGCTCCGAAACAGATAATATTTATCCCTAATCACTCATCGGAAATGTTTTGGTATATCTAGTTTTGGTGGACAACTAGCCTCAATAAAAAAATGTATTGCTCGGCTTGACTGATGGTCCAGGGCTTTGGAGACCCCTAGACCTCTAGGGACCAAAAAAGTCCCCGTGTCTGAGATGTACAAGTCCTTAACTCGAAACAATTTACATAGAAAGCTATCTTTTCGGGTCCTGAACAATATTTGGGACTGAACGTGCAACACGTACGTACACACTTCAAGACGTAACAGCTGAAAGTGTGTATTCAAGAGGGGCTGAGCTATGCGTCCTTAGAGCCGGAGAAGAGCATTTTTTTGTGTCCCTAAGCTCCTGAAAAAAAAGAGCTCTAGAACGTCCGCTTTGAAGCTCTTGTGCACGATGCTTTTCAATTTGCGCTACACAATGAACGTCGCTTAAATTGTTTCTGTACGTACTTAAATAATCGTCTGGTTTTTTTTTTGGGGGGGGGGAGGGAGGGGGGGGGCGTGGGTTTGTGTTTTTAGTATTTCTGTAGAAAAAACGAGAGGAAGGGTGGACGGGGGGCTCCTTTTTTCTGTTAGAGAAACATTTTAGGGGTGGTTGGGAAAGACCGGAGGAAACAAGTCGGTACCCGCGCGGGAGACCCAGGTTATCTTTTTTGGTTGACCTTTCCTCGCAGAGCCTATAAGATATGCAAGTCTTCGTTTGAAAAAAGTTAAGATCCCACCGTTTTGCATAAAAAGCAATAAACAGTCAATCATATCGTCTGCAAAAGGAGCTTCATACAACGCAAAACCTTAAAGTGAAAACGGCATACATTCTCAATGCAAGCCTACAAATAAAAACCCTTTATACGTCATTTAACAGAATTCTTAAAAAGAACAAAGCACACAGGCGCGCAGACGCAGACCCTTCAGGAAAGTGACTCTCTTTCTTTTTGGGTTAACGAAATTTTGTTAACGGATAAAAACGTCTGTCCTATTTTGCTACCCCAAAAATTGTAAAAAAGGAACTTTGAAAGTAATTCTTCACTTTTTATAGTAGCAATTTCCTCAGTGACTTTGAAATCGGGTAATTTTTACTCTACTCAATTTACTTTTGACGCAGGTACTCAGTAACTTAACATACCTATTTATTTTGAGTAACTTGAGCATGTCTGCTCCTTTCTAACCACTCCGGCCACGGCTGACTAGAAGAAAAAGTGCGCTTTCTTATGGCCTTCAGAGGGGGTAGTTTCTCCCTCACGCCGCAGCTTGGGGGGATTTGAATGCCTGTCTTCAGGGACTTAGGTAGGCAAAACACGTCTTCTTTGTCTAAAATTTAATAAACAAGCATTTTTGTTTATTGTAAGCCAAACGTATTTCAGTCTGCGCCGTACAGTTCTTTCACTTGAGTACATTAACACACGGTTTCAATCACGGTGGTCGGAGCACGTGTTCATTGTGGTTCAGACAGTACAAGGATGGATTGCGTTGTCGGGCACCCACGCGATAGGAAAAGTCCCACTGCTTTTTAGCGAGGGCAAAGGCTGTAAGGAATGCCGCTGTCTAGCCTGGCCCTGCTACGGCCTGCGTGAATAATGTAGCATGCTCCGTTTATATGTCCAGCACCTGATCGGTACAAAGGCAGAAATGGCTCAAGCTCGCTTCCTCTGACGACTGCTTCCGGGAGATATCTGTCTTGTCGCGTACCATTTACGTCAACCTGTTTATTGCTAACACTTGATGTTTATTGCTAACCTTGCTGAGCAGGATACAAGCTCAGCAAGGTATCCTGCTAACACTTTGTTAGTTACACTGTGCCCCTCGCTCTATCGAGGATGAAGACATAAAGAATCAGGTCCACGGGTCTCGTGTTGTGTAAACACCGAGCTCTCTGGAAAACAGGCTAGACAAGGTGTCACCTACTGTTCGATCTCCTCGGTAGTACTGGTTCATGGTACGCTCCGTGAGCTGCTATGGCGATTATGCGTGCGAAAAAGCGCTTCAGGGTGGGTCTCCAGAAAACGGGGTTTGAGAGCATCCTAACCGTCTGGCGCCAACCAGTGGGACTCACTTACTTTGATATATTCCTGATATATTCACTTACCCTGATATATTACCCTGATATGTAATTGGAAGCTTCGTACAACATTTTGACACCAAACAGTTTGCTTGTAAGCTATTTGCTATAACGATCATCGTCCTGGACTGCTAAGGGGTCTCTAGAATATCAAAACAAGAGACTCGTTTAAAATATGTGCCCATCATTGGCAAACATGAGCGTTCAATGGCTTAATGTGGCGGCAATTGTATTGAAAGTGTTTTTAAGGGGATTGGAGTCAAGATCGTGGAATAACGGCAGTATTGGCATCCTGATGATTGACTGACTCACTAAACCCAGGAAACTCCTTATGATGCCTTGAAGCGCGTGATCCTCACTTCGCTAGGCACACCCATAGATCTGCAACATTGTAAGCAACTTAAAGAAAAGGTGCAACATTTTTTGTACTTTTATAAGAAACTGTTTAAGTTTAATCCTTCACATTTATGATCTACATAACACGTGTTAGTTTTTTATCCACGCAATTCCAGTCGCAGACCAAATTAGACAAAAACGAGCCGCATTTACCCTTTCAACTCGCAGTTAGAGCAAGTGGTCACGCGATCTGGTGCTAATTATTTCCCGCATATGCTTATCACAGTCACGCGCTAGAGTTGGCAAAGCATGCAGATGGCACGTGTTGGCTTCAAGACATTGCTATGGCTCAGCTATTCACTTCATTGCATCCATAAGACTCGGGACACAAGCCAAATCCTCGTCGAGGTAGTCGAGGCATTGATTGTCATGAGCCCAAGCCGACTGGTCACGCAGTATTCGTCTTCAATATATGAGCTTCACTTGAGTATTGTTACCAAGGGTGCCTCAAGTCAACAATTCAACTCACGACTACGACATCAAGTTTTGCGAAGGACACTAAAAGCGGCTGTGCGCTTTTATCCTTATGCTCGCGTCCCACTAGAGCGACAGACAGAGACAAAATACAGCGACAAGCCTCAAACCCATGCAACATGCTGGCGATGGTACCTTTGGCAAGTGTTTAGTCGTTCGGTGCTCGTGAAGTAAGCACGAGCAATTGCAAGCCTGTCAAGATACCCTCGCGTGCATGATGCTCGTGTTGAGCATATCCTCTTTTATTCTACAAAGCCTCTCAAATCGCGAAAAACCCTGGTTTGAGGCTTGTCGTTGTCTTTTGTTTCTGTATGTCGCTCTAGTGGGACACGGGCATTACGATTACACAGCGACCAAGAAGCTTCTTTGTCAGTGGCGTAGCGTACGAGCATACTTGGGTCCAACTTGTGCCAGTAAGGTAGTGCAAGGTGAAAAACACTCCAACTCAATTTCGTTGCACGGCCCCTTTAACTGGGTTAAAATTTGTCACCCCCTTTAGGCATTCAGGCGCGAGACACGTGAACAAAACACCCGTGGTATCAAAAATACGAGACTGGACTAGCAGTTGGACCATAGCCTCCTCTATACTGTCAAAGCCTGGCAGATAGCCAGGAGACGCGGCCGCCGAAAGTGGAAAGGTAAAGTGGCAGACAGCGGATGAGAGACGAGTCACGTAACGGGCGCCATGCTGCGGCAAGACGCCGAAACACACTTCTCCCGAGCGATGGAATGTCCGCTAGTGCTCATCGCGTTCCTCGAGCGTCCTCGCCGCTGCAAAAGCTGTGCGCTCACGACCAGTTTCCCCGAGAAATGCTGTGTACTACCAGATCCTTGCGCTCCAAATCTGCGCCCGGGCGCTCTATGGCTCCGTCGTCGAATTGCCAGGCTTTGTGAGCATAGAGGAGGCTATGGCTGGTCGCATCATATACGACATTCCACGTGAATCTTCGTTCTATATTTCAAACCCACTAACATCAGATCGTAAATGTTAAGACTATTTTAAATTTATTTTATTTTAAAAATAAAATTGCTTTTATTACTCATTAAATAAGCAGACCCTTTACAACATGTAACAAGTGATTAGGAATATGTTGAAAGTATTTTCACTATGCATGAGCGTGACTCACCTCGGAATATAGGTTAAATTATTCTAGCTATGCCAGGATTTTGATCCAAAGGCGAGAATTTATAATGAAGGACCGATCGGTGCCTGTTTATCACGAGCGTGTCCATCACCTGTGGAAACGAAGGTGCATTTGAATAATCGCACAGGTTAAGCGCGAGTCAAATTATAAATTCTATGACTAGAATTTCAAAAGCGAAATATTAAAGGTACTTCTTTTTTTACAAGACGTTCATATACCGGCAGTACTATGTGCAATCTTTCACATTCAACTTCATCAGGAACAAAGGCCGTCGAATCCAGGTTTAGAAATGAAATTGATGCAAGTTCTTTTGACACTCATGAAAGAGCCAAATCAATGAGCCTGGTTCAAGGCCGCGCTAAAAGCAAGCTCTCTGTCCCGTTATTGGGTATATACTTAAACTTTTTGTGATTCCCTAGCTTGCCTCACAGCAAAGCTTTTGAGCCTATTTGATCACTAAATAGACGTGCCCACCATAGAAACGGCATTTGCATATGTTTGGCTACGCAAGTGCTTCCAAATAAAAAACAGTGACAAAAATATGCTGCAGTGAAAAAAAAATACAGTGTATTTTTTTAAAAGCCTTTATTGTAGGGAAGTTCTGTATTGAGAGGGCTACGCTCTTTCAGGTTTTAGTGTCACAGACTGATCTCGAGAAAAGGCAACTAACTAAACAGACAGAAATTAAAGAACCAAGCTGACAAAACAATTCATGCCAGTTTACGATTCATGTATGGTGGTAACTTTATTTATATGATGATGCGCATGAGATATGACGACATATAAATTGTGATGTGTAACACGATGCATGAGCGCAATTGTAGAACCACACAGACCTCAATTGGACAATCAAATATGACAGCTTCATTTCTTTAGTTACATGTTTTCATTGGCGTTTACTGCCGGAAAATTACAACTTGAAACTGCTGTGCACAGGCATATAAAATCAGCTGGTGTGGCAGTCACGAAAATAAAAAAACAATAATGAATCACCATTTCCTGACACCGTAATAAAAAGTATTACGCAAAAGAAAAGAAAAAAATCCTTGGTTTTGATTTGTTGATGGAATTCACAATGCAATGTTAACAGATGCAGACAAATGTGAAACGAAGGACGAATGAATCTAGAGCGTTCTCGCGCTTCCGTCCTCACAGGTGTAAGTGATGCTTTTCTAAAAATTTGAAGCGAATACTCAATTGTACATTTGTAAGCGCGTGCAATAACAGGAATGTATATTATTGCGGGAAAAAGCACACCATCGACGCATCAGCGGTTCTTACTTTGTATTCTGATTCCATAGCTCCCTTCCGAGCGGCCACTCCTCAGGTAGCGAACGAATAGTTGTCATAGAAAACAAAACTTAATGTTTATCTCCATTAAAACCACCTTAAATGCCGTGCCTTGTACAGGCGTGTTACAACATGAATCCCATTGGAATGCGTCCAACAAAAACTATAAGGCGGCACGAGTTCGTTTGTTGCTGGCACGATGCGGTCAACCAAGGAAGAAAACAAAACGGCACGAGGTCCTTCGGTTCTGCTGCGATGCGGCTAAGTCAAGCCAATCAAATTTCAGCACTGCAATAACAGCACACTCCCCTCCTGGTATCACCAGATGCCACTCTTGCAAAATAAAGTAATGTTTCATAGCTTTGGAAACGTTCCGAAGTTTTAGGATCCCTCTTCACTTGGAATAAAGAGGAGGGTTTGAGTAACTGGTCGAATCAAAGTTTTTAGTACACCTCGAGTCGACGGTTATGTCCCAGCATTCCGGATCAGTCAAAACAGAAACGAGAGGTCTAGCGTTTACTATAGCCGAAACCTCCGCCAGGAATGTCATTAAAGTCTCGTGGCTGAGACGGCTCTGGCTCTGCTCCAGCAACAAGACATCCGAGATCCGGCGTGCGATCCCGATCATCCAATTCCAAGGTCTTCCAAAGTGGAAAGAATGAGGAGGGTTATACATCTAACTGCTATTCTGGCTTGAAAAGAACGTCTCCACTTCGTTTGTGTCGAGGTTATTAGTCTTCACTCCGAGCTCTGAACATGCTCCGACGAAATTTGTCCCACAGTCAGCTCACAGCTGCTTTGCAGGTCTCCTAATAGCAAATAAAGAATTCAAGAAAGCGTTGATAAAACTCGAAGTGTCCATAGACTCTAGGACTTCAATGTTTACCGCCTCGATACCCATGCATGTAAACAGCCCTGCCCAGCATTTACTGTTGACCTGCCCACCTCTAGTGTGACGCAGTGACATTTAGTGGTCCGAGGACTCCAACCCCACTTTTCTAAAGGCAGGTTTTGTACTTAGTCGATCTGCCTGTAGGTCTGTCATCTTCTGATCCAGCTGTCTTCTTCGCAGCTGGCAGCACATGAGGCACCTGTGTATGAACGAAGTGATGTGACGTTTTGATCCAATGATCCAGAATACTGATGCTCTGATTGCTCCTTCGGTAATGTGTCAACTTTGATGTTTGATCTGCTCGTGGTCCGCACTAGCGGCATGAAAATGTGTGGTTGACCAGGTAGAATGAGTGGTTTCCTCTGCTTTTGAATTAACTGTGGTGCCTTGTCAAAACGACCACTGAGCCTCAAGAAACCCGCGTCGTCGATATAAGAATCCAGTTTCAAAAGCGGACTTGTTTTGAAAACTACTCTTTTCTGCGTCAAAAACCTGACCTTTACTGCATAGGTTTCGTGCTGGACGGAACAAATGACGAGATCCTTCGCAACAGTGAGGTGTTTCAAAAACGTTTGACTTGTTCGAATGAAACAGTTTGGTAGATCCGCCAACCCAACACGACATGGCCGCCGAAATATGTGAGCCGCCCGTATTACGTAGGCCACTGCCCGCACCAGTTTGGCCCAGCTGGAACAACGGCCAAAACGATTAGTTCCGAGTCCTTTAGTGGTGACGCTTGCAGCTAAGACACTAGCTTGAGGGCGGACCTCGAGGTAAGCGTTGGGGTCAATCAGCTCAATCTCGTTCTAAAGCATATCTGAATACTCCTTTTGACGACTCAAAAAGTTTGAGCCACCTAGCCAAGTTATCTTTTCAGCCATGCTGCAGGTGTGAATCTTGTCTCAAGATGTGCAGGACTCACGTCAATTGGAACGCACTGCCATAGACCTGGCTGTGTGGATCTCCTAATGCGTTGCACTCTGTAACTGACGTACACGTAAACCCTTCTCGTTTGGTTCTGTATGCAACCTAGGATCACTTTGCTGTCAGTGTAGAGGCGCACAGTATCAAATTGTACATCCATTTCATATTGAATGACCTCTGCAAGCTCAACGGCTAGCACAGCGCCACAATGCTTGAGCCCTGCAATGGTGTGCTCAGGACGTGGTGCTAGTTTAACTTTGCCCAAATTAAGGCCTCCGTGATAGGAACCTTCCGAGTCCACGACTCACAGATACTCCACAGCTGCCACAGCTATGGTAGAGGCGTATTTCCACTTGCTCGAAAGTACGCAAAGAATCCTTCCAGTTCTCCTACGCTTTCCTCTTGTCATTCGGGGGTGGGGAGTTCCAGTCACAAGTTTCCGTGATGAGTTCTTTCAGAAGAGACTATCTCTGAGTGGTGACTTGAGCCTAAAATCTCAACGGGTCGTACAGGCTGTTCACCATTGACAAGACACCGCGCCGGGCGAATGGTCTTTCTTGGGTCGGAATCCAAAATGTAAAAGCGTCTTTCTTTAAATCCCAACAAATTCCAGGACCGTTTAAATGGGTGGGAAATTACAACCCAGATTGAACTCCTTTAGATGCTTTGCGCAGTCTACCTTGGGGAACGCTTGTAGTACTTTAGTGCTGTTGCAAGCTACCAAGTCAAGCCTGAAGTTACGAACTGCCAACATTTGTTGCGTGCACCTCAGTAGTCCAATGACAACTTCTTCTGTCAGAAAATACTTGAGCCCATCGTCGACAAAGAAGTCATCTTCGACAAACTTCCTGGTATCCTTCCAAGATCCCTCTTCTCTATCACGCGCTGTTCTTTGGAGTCCGTATGTAGCACCCGCTGGTGATGGACTGTTAACGAAGACTAGTACTTTCATTCGGTACTCCACGACCTTGTCATGGATGTTGTTGTTGCGCAACCACAAGAGCCTCAGGTAATCTGGGTGGTCTTCATGCACTAAGAAGCAATAGAACATCTGCTGAACATCTGCTGTTACAGCGATGAGTAATTTTTGTAAATTGAATCAGTACACCGAGCAGGCTGTTCTTCAAGTCTGGTCGGGTGAGTAGAGCGCTGTTGAGTGGAGTATCGTTGAACTGTGCGCTAGAATCGCACAGCGCTCGTCCTGTCCACTTCCTTCCTCTGTCCTTGTAAAATTCGCGCTCTTCCATTATGAAAACATACCAACTATCCTAGTTATCTTGTTTGCTAGAATCGAATATGACTCTGGTTTCATCTGGTTTTCGTCGGCGATACATACCGAAGATAGGGAGGTACGAATATTCTTCTTTCTCCTTCAGTGGTGGAGCTTCTTAAGCATGGCCGTTCTTGAATATCTTTGTTCCTGAAGCTTATGAAATGTTATTTCATGTCAGTTTTTTCTGAAGTGTGCGTCGCAATTATGTGAGACGAGATTGCGCAAGCTCCTTGTTATTGGTGAGTCGCTGTCTTGGCTCACGTAAGGGAGAGGAGCTACCCAGCTACATATCTGGTCCTTGAAGACTTCACTGGTCATGATGTTCAAGAACCTCTTGTCCTCCGTCGAATGAGCAGGTCGGTTGTCCTACTTGGTCGTCTAGAACAACGACTTTGTCACATCTTAATCGCACTTGTTTTGAACTGGATGAGTGAGTTGGGTCAGTTCTTTGAATCCGGTGCATTTTTCTTTGACTTCGAAATGGTGGAGGCACGATAAAAGAAGTGAAGGTAGCCCGTTTTCAAGCACGTTTGTCTTGAAGGTAGTTTACACAGTCCAACTTACGAATGAAATCAATGCAAACGTCTCCCACGATCACCCATCCAAGGTCCAGTCGTTGAGCGAGGGGAGCATCAAGAACTCCATCGCAATGCATGTACCTTGTGAACTCGAAGGGTGTCTTTGCCCAGCAGAAGTAGAATCTGATCATCCGGTTCCAAAGGCGGTATAAGACTGGCTAGAACCTTGAGGCGTGGTGGTGCCGTGCAGCATCTGGTGTCGCAATCTCCTTCCTGTTGTTCAAGTTCAACATGTGGTTGCACTCTGTCTGGGTTGGGAGAGGCAGTTGCACGCTGCAATCGACACTCTCAACAATAAATCTAGTAGCTTTTCTGCCAGTTGCTTCTGGCGTTCCAGAACACGTCCTCAAAGTGTGGGCGAGTTACCTCCTGGACGTCAAAGAGATCTTTTGCAGGGATATGTTACTCTGGTCGTCGAGAATGACATACATATTTACAATCTTCGGGGTTTGACTCGTATGGCGGACATTCACAAAGCCAATTCTCGAGCAAGAATTTCTATTGTAGTTCTACCCATAAAATTTCATGCACGTGGAAGACGCATCAGGTGACGGTTCGTGGTCTTTCTTGCCGTATTCAGTGCATCACCCGGGTTAAGACCATGTCTTGTTGCCGGCCTGTCATTCTTGAGGTACCTTAGAAATGCGTTTACCATTGTGGCGAATGCAAAGATTGGGTCATTCCTTGTTCGTGTCTGGTTCCGAACAAACTTCGAGAAGAACGCAAAGGGGGAATAGCGACGTGGTGATCTGCCTTGTATTTTGAGCCCTTCGACAGCCACGTGTTTTGTAAACTAAGTGACTGCTTTTCTTCTACACAGTTCAGCCATCTCGCAGTGTCCATATAGCTGAGCCCAGTTGAGTGAGGGTCAGCTTTTGTTGGCTCTAGTTACAGAAGCAGGTCTTCAAGGTCTCAAAACTTGTGCGTGTCTTTTTCAGACAGCTTAGAAACACTTCATAATGTGTTGAAGAGAGCATTTTTTATGAATTCCGATCGGCCGTAGCAGTCTTCGAGTCTTTCCCTGACTATACTCAACCCTGCCGAGGGCTGTCAACGTGCTCCGACCGCAGCCTTTTGGCATAGCCCGAAGACTCAGTCACAAGCCATTTTGCTAGGAGATCCAGCTCTTCGTTAGCTGTGACTTCAGCAGTTTGGTTCATTCTTTTGAATGTGGCTCTCCATACTCTGTAGCTCTCGGGACGGTCATCGAACTTGGTGAGTCCTGTCTTGACCAGTTTTTGGCGAACTGTCAGCGCCAGGTCTCGGAGCCACTGGTCGAGGACAGTGTCCTAGGTGCGCTGAACACGATGTTCAGATATTTCAAAGAGGGTCCGATCGAAGTGACGCTACCCACCGTGCTGTTGGGCGGCTGTCTCCAGGTTCTGTGCTTGTTCTTCCGCAGCAGCTGCTTGCTTTTCTAGCTGTAGTAGCTGTAATATCTGCAACTCGGCATCTAGTTCGGTTCTTTTGAGCTGCATGGCTATAGGACTTGTGTAATGAAAGAAGCACGTGTGCGCACCGCCGCAGCTTCGGTGCGTGCGCTAGCTGCAGCCATGCTTGTTGGGGTCGAGGCCGACCACTTTGTACGCGCTGATCTTGCTGAGTGCTTTGAACCAAAAAGCTATGACTTGGCAGACCTCGCCGAGTGGTCGGAGATACGTATCGAACATTAGGAGTTTAGAGGCTTCACAATATTCTCGAGTGTCCCGTCCGTGTCCATCAGTGCGTTCTGTACTGCAAGGGCTCTTCCACAAAACGTTGTTTTCTGATCGGCTAGCTTTAGGTGGCTTCGTTCCGCCTTAACCCCCAACAAGATGGCCAGGTACCGTTCTGACGGTGTTTGGTAGCGTCCGTATTCTTCCTGGATATGTAATTATGGATTGTCGCCGCTTGCCGCCTTTCGGTGTTTATATCCTGTTGAACTTCTTAAAGGTCGCTTGCGACACACTGCCAGGCGCTATCAAGCCTTCTACGGTAATCGTCTTTCTTGGCTTCATAGTTTGGCAAATCCTTCAGCGACTGCGTTATGTTCCGTCGCGACTTCAGGTCTTTCGCCGGCTGATCCTTTGTAGCGTTGCCTCTCACTTGACTAGTGGCTGATTTGCGGTCCGAAGCTTGCATCTCGTAGCTGCTCCACGATGAGGTCAGCTGTTTGAGATGAACCGAAGCGTCGAGGCCTGACCGCTTTCCGAAGTGCCCGCTCGGCTTCCACCGTCTTTTACTATTCTGATTCCATTGCTCGCTTTCGAGCGGCCATTCCTCAGGTAGCGAAAGAATAGTTGTCATAAAAACCAGTACTTAACGTTTATCTTCATCACAATTACCTTAAAAGACGGTGCTTCATATAGGCGCGTTAGAACATAAATTCCAATGGAATGCGTCCGACAATAAATATAATGCGGCAGGAGCTCATTTGTTGCTGGCGCGATGCGGCCAACAAAGAAGAAAATAATACTGCGCGAGATCGTTCCTTGCTGCTGCGATGCGGCTAAGTGAAACCAGTCAAATTCCCGCACTGCAGTAACATCACACTTTGACTGGATACGCTCTCCGCATAGGCTAATGTTTCTTTATGCGGTGGTATTGACGTTGCAGGCAGCTTTTTGCTTTCGTACCACGAAGCCTATGTTCATCATCATCATAACAGCTCATAGAAGTTTGGCGTAGCACTCGCCTGTAGATTGGTTGCAGCTGTAGAGTCTGAAACCTAATCGCTATGTGTTAGAAAACGAATGAAAAGGCGCGCCCATTCTCAAACTTCTTTGCGACATTAAAAGCCGAATATTCAATAGATTTAACATTTGCCGACCTTTGCTGAAAGCCACAAAGAAAAGCGCGAGTACGCCAAAGCTAAAAAGGGTCATAAAGTACTGCCAGTTAAAAAGGGAGTCCTTAGGATTACGTTGTTTTAGTATCATACTGCAGTGCTTTCGAATAGGCCCCCTGAGCGTGTAAAGTAAAAACAAAATAGGGATAACAGAAACACGTAAAAACATAAAACCCGTATGAACGATAAGTTTATATCCAGATAAACAGGTGCACTGAAAAACACAGCCAAAAGGACAATGCAATTGCATTTTTAAAATAAAGAACCGTCAATCAGCAAATTATATCGCATTGTGTAAATCACAAAATGCTCATACAAAAACAAAAGAAAGCACCAGGAACAAAAAGGCTTTAAATATGTACAGAATCTCAGGCAGCACTTAAAGCAAAAAATGCAATGCGATCCTTAAAGCCCGAACGCATCACTCGTTTATATAGAAGCCACCAATGATTGCCTAAATTTTGGATGTGCAACTAAGATTACTATGTATCCCAGGCCATAGCGGCATCCAAGGAAATATGGAGGCGGACCAAGTACTCGCCAAATCAGAAGATGTTTGTGGGAGAGTGCTAAAGAAAACAGAATAAACAAAGATAAGGTGTCACTCGTGTACAACAAACTGAAAATCAACGATGACTGGTATGTTTGGGATGAAACGGAGAATAAACGAGTTAAATGTGGTCGCGTTCACACCTCGCGCCCAGATGTGCAAGATACCAGTGCCAGTGCATGACAACCTGACAAAAACATAACAGAAGAATTGAAGCTTGTAAATCTTAACGCCCGAAGTATTGTGAATAAAATCGAAAAACTAGAACATGTGCTGTATTCTTATGACCCACATGTGCTGATAATAACCGAAACGTGGCTTCATCCTGAAATTAATAGTTCCGAGGTAGTTCCACCCTCATATTCAATTATACGCAAGGACCGGGAATCAAGGGGAGGGGCGTAGCAATACTAATTAAGAAAGAAATTAAATATACTGTCTTTGATGAACCTCCAGATACAGAATCCGTCTGGTGCAAGCTAAGTTTCGGTCCGACTCAGTTTTTGATAGGCGCCGTTTACCGTAAACCAAACGCTTCTATCGATGTTCTAGAAGCAATGCATGATTTTATATTAAAACACGCAAATAACCGCACCAAATTAATTATTGCAGGTGACTTTAACTTACCCAATATAAATTGGAGTGATCAGGCGTTAAGCAATAGTTATGACCAACACGTCGAACTTCTTCTGAGTACCGCATTCAGCGCCGGCATAGAACAGGTTGTGACAGAAAACACTAGAATAAGCGACAAGGGAGGATCAATACTCGACCTGATATTCCTTAACACCACTGATCTTAAATACAGTGTATCCATTCATGAAGGAATCTCGGATCATAAGTTGGTTTTTCTGTCTTGCTTGGTACCCTGTTGTAAAAATAAACATGATGTTAACAAGGTTGTTTTTAAGGATTATTTGCATAGTGAGGATGAATCAGTTATAGACTATCTCGAGAGGTCACTGGATGAATTCGCGAAACAGAGGAACATCAATGAGCTGTGGAACAGTTTCAAGACAATAATAGCGTACTGCGAGGACAACTTTATACCAACGAGGACTAAAAACAAAAAAAGGCGAAACCCGTGGATAACGCGAGATATTATTCACATCAAACGTAAACTAAAACGTAAACGCAAAAGAACAAGAAAAAGCACTGAAGTCGTTGAGCTAGCGGAACACTTAAAAACGAAGTTAAAAGAAGCAAGAGAAAAGTATTATTCTCAAACGCTTCCCGGTTTTATGAAAAATGAACCGCAAAAGTTCTGGCGTCATTTGTCGCCGGAAAAAGAGTCAATAATGCAGATCACTTGCGGGGACGTTACACTTACGGATGAGGTTGACATAGCAAATGCTTTTAATACATATTTTCAGTCGAATTTCACCGTAGAAACAAATACGGTACCCTCTCAAGAAAGAACTTCGAGCGTCGAATCAGATATGTCCCAACTTTGTGTGAATGAACAAGGTATTCTGTCCCTCCTATTAAATCTTGATACTAAAAAAGCACCAGGGCCGGATAAGATAAGTAACTGCTTCTTGAAAAGATATGCAGAATGGATTGCAAAATATTTAGTCATTATATATAGCGTATCTCTTCTGCAATGTCAAGTGCCAACAGACTGGCTATGTGCCAAGGTCATTCCAATACCCAAAACTGAAAACAAGCCACTTTTGCATAACTATCGACCTATTTCGCTTACCTCAACATGCTGTAAGCTATTGGAACACATAATAAGTAAACACATCAGGACTTACATGGAAGAGAATAACTTATTTTTTTGTAATCAACATGGGTTTAGAGCTGGTGTTTCTACGGTTTCGCAACTGAGTGAGATAGTGCATGATTTTGCAGAAGTGATTAACAATAGAGGTCAAACGGATGCTATTTTTATTGATTTATCAAAAGCCTTCGACAGAGTGCCTCACAGTAATTTAATTCATAAACTTCACGCTATTGGTATTAATCACAAACTTGTATCCTGGATAAGGGCCTATTTGAGTGCGCGCGAGCAGTTCGTGGAAATTGGTGGAAAATGTTCATCCTCTCTCAGTGTGTATTCTGGTGTGCCACAGGGCTCAGTGCTCGGGCCCTTGTTGTTTCTTATCTATGTGAATGACATAGGCAATAGTGTTCACCCATTAACAAAGGTCAGACTTTTCGCGGACGACTGCGTTTTATACTCTAATGTAACTGAGCAGAACGATCAAGAAAATTTGAATTCATCATTGCATGCTTTATCAAAATGGTGTCTGGAATGGGGACTGAATATTAATTATCAGAAATCGGTAGCAATGACAATAACCCACAAAAAAGAAATTCTTGAATTTCAGTATGAGATTTGTTCCACCCCCTTAATTAAAACAGACAAAGTTAAATACCTAGGAGTTCAAATAACGCGGGACTTAAAATGGGATGCGCATGTTAATTATGTGTGCAACATTGCTCGCCGAAAAATGGGCTTTCTGAGGAGACAGTTAAAAAATACTACACTAGAATGCAAATTAACCGCCTATAAGACATTAATTCGGCCTACGTTAGAATACGCAAGCATCATTTGGGACCCTCACCAACTATATCTTTCGCACGGTATAGAAAAAATTCAAAACTGGGGTTTAAGATTTATTTTTTCAAAATATAGGCGCGCGGAGAGCATGTCCGATTTGCTTGAACAATCGAAAATGCAAAGTCTTGGTGTTAGACGGATCATTGCGCGTTTAAAGTTCATACATCAACTTTATCATGGTCACCTTAAGATGAGAGCAGATAATTATTTGAGGAAACCGCATAGTCACTCTAATCGAACTAACCACAGTAAAATGATCAAACCGTACATCAGCCATAATGACACGTTCAAGTATTCGTTTTTTGTTCATAGCATTGAAGATTGGAATTTGTTGCCGGAGAAATTAATTAAAATTTGCGAAACGCAGTCGTTCGTTGATGGTTTGACTAAGCACTTTTAAGAAATTTCATAGCCAAAATGTCATTGATTTTAACATGTAGAATATCCTAAAAATTCATCTTTGTATCAGCATTCGTTGAATATAGTCTGATGAAAGGATGTATTTCTGTACAGTACACTTTGCTGAATGAGATGAAAACTGTAAGTGTTTAATTTTTGTGTCATTGCTTGTTTGAATTTATATGTACTATATTCTCCGTCGTTATGTATTTATGTATTGTCGTTTTTTTCTTCTTAGCGTTGTATATGGTACTATTGTGTATTGTTGCCTGTAACCTGCCAGGGCCTGAAAAAGGCCTGCAGTATTTTCAAATAAAATAAATAAATAAATAAATAAATAAAATGATATCTTATGAAAGTACCGACGTAAAAGTTAGGATAAATATTCACTCCAACAAAATATCATGAGATATATGATTTAATGGTCGAGATAGAAACTCTATATTATATAAAGTAGACCCAAATATCCTTTTACCAATGAAAAATGACCTAAGAAATATTGAAACGTTATTACACCACTTACGTTTGGGAGTAGCATACACCAATGAATTCAACCGAATAGATGACCCTAGCTTTGACTGTGGACTTGAGACAGAAACAATAGAACATATTTTCATCGACTACCGTCGCTTCGACCAGAATCGATCATGACTAAAAGAACGACTGAACATTATTGACAACCGACCATTATCTCTCAACAAGGTACTAGGACCGCGGCCTAACAGTAGCTATGAGAAACAAGCATTTTCGGCAATCCGAAAATTCCTGGAAGAGGCTGATATTGTAGATAATACTAAAATGGGATGTACTATATAATGAAATATATATCTGTGCAAGTAAATCATAATGAATAATTTTACATGCGCGGTGAGAATGGCGGTGTGATAAGGGATGTGACATGTGAAAGACCGAACTTGTCTGATTGATCATGTGACTTTTTAAGTGGACTCAATGTAACTAAATAATTGACTCTTTTTGCTTGCGGTAAAACACTTCGGGCGGAGAGGGGAAGGGGGATACGGGGTGATGTGGGAGGTTGTAACTCTTATTTTTTGTTTAACGATTAACTGAACATGCAATTGCCGGCCATGTCTTCACAGCGGCCAGCATCTCCGATTTGTTTTTCATTTAAAAAAGAAAGAAAGAAAGAAGAAGGAAAAAAAGAAAGAAAGAAGGAAAGAAAGAAGAAAAAGAAAGAAAGAAAGAAAGAAAGAAAAGGGTTTTAAGAAATCGTGATCGTCAAGGCTTTTATTGAAATCATGGGCGAGAAAAGTATTACGAGGGAGGGCGTTTCAATCAGATAAGGTGCTGGGAAAAAACATAACTGAAATGATAGTCGAGCGAATATTGGAACTGCAGGATAATGATGGTAGTTCCTAGTTTCTCTGGAAGATACTTGTCAAACATAAATTTTATTCAATACATAGCTTCTTATGAAAAGGTAGAGACAGAATTACCGGTCTCGAAGCATTCTTGAGCTTCTACAGTGATTTTATATTGTTTTCCGTCATCAGTAAAAATGGTTAGTCTAGCCTCGTTACTTCCCATAAAAAATGCAAGTAGTCCTCCTTTGTACATCACAAGTTTGGACATATATTTTTTTATGTTGAAGTGCAAAATTAGGAAAGCATATTTTAACTCCGTTCGGACAAAGGTGCTGCATGCTTTAACTATAACAGTAATGAAAAAAATCTGGTGGGTTAATTGGGTTAGTTTGTTATTGAGACGATATGATGAAAAACAGCTGACAAAGGACATCACACTAGGAGATGAACACATAGGGTGCCCGAAGTGACATCAGCGACAATTCATTCCATGCGCAGAACGTGTCGGGTATAAATTACCCCTTACGTGTGGCATATGTTATGTGGGACAGACAGAACGGCGTGTCAACGAAAGCCTTCGAGAGCACTAGAATTCCCTTCATGCCACCGTAGACGGACACCTTCCGCAGCAGTGTCAGACCGGCCGGTGTACACCAACGTTTGAACGAACGATAATTTCTTGAAAATTTCCAGATTTTCCAGAACTTCCAGGATTTCCACCAGGGAAATCTTGGAAGCGTACCATATAGTAAAATTCAGGGATTCATTTGTTATCAGTCCGTCGATAACGCTGTGGTAAAAGGAAGTGTTCTTCCTAGCCTGTGCTTTTAATGGCTAAGTGTTACTTAACCCTGTGATCTGCGCTGCACATGTACCTTTATAGTTTTCTTTGAGCTTCCTTAGTTTCTTATTATTTCTGTAGATATTCCTGGTGTGAATGTGTTTCGCTTCGTCCTTTTCTTATGCATGAACGCCGTTGTCTTTTTTCTTTCATAAATATCAGTGCGAGTAAAACAATTTGGGGTGTGCGTTTGTTTATACAGCCTAGAACTTAGTCTGCCTCAATGGGCGATTTGTCTCCCAGCTGTATATGAGACATTTAGCTAGTGCAGTACAAACCGCTAGCCTGGAGTCTTTAACGTGCACCACGCAGTAGTGATCCACAACCGCTCGCCGGTACGATGCTCATCGAGAACGAAAATTGCGAGTCAGCGCTTGTTTGTTCTGTGCTTCTCGCCTATCGTCCTGTCCGTTGTGCGCTGTTTCTCATCATGTCGGTCAGTAATGCCATCACTGTTTCATTTCTGACGTAGCAATCCTAGTTTAAGAGGCGCAGGTGAAAAAATGTTATAGATGTGTTGAATTTAACGATAATTTTATAATGTATTTACGCTCAAAAGTTCGTACACGTTTACCTCAGATTCTGTGGCATTATTTACGCGTTAAGTGAACTTCAAGGGCTTAGCTTTTTCTGTTATACACGAATGAACGGTTCTTCGCAAAATATGTATTCCATTGTCCAAGGGCTCCGACAAAAGTCGAAGCACACGAGAAGATAACTAAGCAATATTTAATGTAATTACTGAGAACGAGCGTCTTGGTGCATAGATACGAATACATGAAAGTATAAAGCATCGAAGACGGAGACGGAATTATTTCCTTTCCTCCTTCGAGAACGTTGAAACCCTTGAGGGGAGCGGTCTTATATTCTGTGTCATTCTATGTTGTTGCTAATGCTAAAAATGAAAGAAGCGCTCGTTCTGTCCTCATCCTCGATGTTTTATTTCTTCGTGTATTTTTAAATATTTAATCAGCAACGGTAAATATAAATTAAAACAAACATCCAGGAATACGCGAATATTAACACCGTACTTAAACCAATTTGATTCAAGTGCGGTCAGTTTTAGCGAGAGGGAAAATGTTCTTTCCATTGAGATAAAAAAAAAATTAGATCGCAAGATATTTTTTTTTAATTAATCATGTTTTCCAAAGAGGGCCTTTATTAACATGCTTTCTTTCCACAAACACTGTAGCAAAAATGCTCTATTAAAAAACGGGCTCTGTTTTCCGGAGTTACGCGAGTCAAAAATTATCAAAGAAGAATCCAGAGGAATGCGGCCACTAAACTACATCTTCAAAAAGATGCACGTTAGATTTTTTACAAGTTGGCGAGAACAAAAGTAGAATGAAGGTACACTATCAAGCCGTTCGTAGATGTCGAAAATCTGAGGTAGTTTGGTTTTCACCTAGATATCTTCAATGCGCCATAGTTTTTAAAGGGACACTGAAAGGGACACAAATACGAGGGGCGTTCATAAAGTTCGTATTATCGGCCCAAAATATTGAAAAAAAACGGAACAAAACCGGCATCAACATGAGCGCGCGTCCCTCTAGTTTCCGCACAGTATAAACATCGCATGCTATAGTAGCTCGGAACGCCGCTTGGGAGTAGAAACTAAAATGGCACCGCCCGTCGGTGCCAAGCACATGCAGTGATCCGTTTTTTTTTTTTCATTTGAAGGGAAGCAATGCCAAGGATATTCATTCCAATCTGGGAGCGTTGTTCGGGGACAACGCCCCAGTTTATGGCACTTTGGTTAAATGGCGCAGACGCTTCCAGTGTGGCCAAATAAAAGGAAAGCATTTCAAGGACGGCGACCAAGCAATTCCTGAAGTGGAGCGATTCCTGTACACTCAAAATGAGGAGTTCTAGAACAATGGCCTCCGGCATGTGGTGCATCGCTGGAAAAAGCGGGTAACTTTTGGTGGCGAACATGTAGAGAAAGTCTCAACTCCTACTCGAGTTTGATTGCTGAATCTCCATTCCTTCGTGACAATAATACGAACTTTATGAACGTCCCTCGTAGATATAAAGGGTGGCACAAGCGAATCTGACGCGGTAAAACGAGCCCAAAAAATGCGCCTGGACATAAAAAGTTTACATTTTCACCGAATGTGCACTGAACAGGTTAGCTTTACCTAGGTTAATTTCAAGGCATACTTATCTTCCTCTAAAAAAATGAGATCATATAACCTTGCCCAAGTCAGCGCTGGGTGCGCTCGCAGATGATCGAGTTGGCAACATTAATCATTTGCAGCTCCATATCCCGATAGGCCTTCTGCACTGAAGCACTATACAAACTGTGGTGCCCTCATTTTGGGTAATACAAGCTCACTTGACTGGGCCTCACACTACTTATGGAGCCTTCGCTAAGCCTTTATCTTTTTGTGTAGTGCCGAAGAACGGAAGAACACGTTTCGACGTCCGAAATCGGCCAGCCTCAACGCCTCAAGACAATCGAATGTGCCAGATTCATGCCACAATCACTAGGGTACGCATCTCTTATCACTGTTTGATGACGTCCCAACATCGGGCCCGTCTCAAAGTTTTTTTTCCTTCGGAATTAATCAGTGCAGCGCGCAAACGAAACATCGAGCTAGTGTCGTATTTGAACGGAGACTGAGCGGGACACTTTGGACTGATGTTATGCCTTGCGTTCAAAGTAAAATGTTGTTAGTACTCTTGGAAACTGATGTAAATATACATTTAAATCAATGCCCTTACTTACGTTTCCAATAGAAAAGAAAAAAGGAATCCGAGCACAGAATTTTATGAAACGCCGCATAAAGCTTTTAACGGGTGCGCAATTCTTCGAAGTGAGCAAAGTGTTCTCGTCAATAGATGTAGGCTTTCAGTCAATTGATAATCTGGTCGATCTTTAAAATGTGGCTAGGCTTAAGCAATAAGTTCAGACCCGACATGTGATCGTAATGTACCCATGATCCGCAAAGCGTTTCATTGGACAATCTGCAGGGCGATTGGGTATATAATAAATCAAAGCTGTACATATAAAAGTACAAATAATAAATAGGTTTTAAAATTATTCTCCACAATGTCAGTGTACTAAGGACGAACATCAGTTGAAACGCAATCAAATTGAATTTCCATATATGTTCTGCGTGATTCCAAGATACAAGCTATAAAATTGCCCGCAAGTAGTTTGAATGTTTTTAAGTCTTATTCGGGGACATGAGCTTTATGATCTCAACGTTTTTCGGTTACCACTCCCAGCCACTTTTTCGCCTTCCAGCATTTGTTTGGATGGGGCAGCTTTTCTTTACGTCAACAAGCCCACGTCCCAATTGCGGTAGTCACATTGAAACGCATGCGAAAGCACTGGAAGTGACTAGTAAATAAAATGAAAAGAAATAATTAAAAAAAGAAATCCGCACGTCCCTCGAAGAGATAAGAATCCAGCTCCTCAAAAAGTTTGAACCCGCCGCTCAACAACTGTGACTTGTGGGGAGAACCGTAAAGCGATAGCCTTTTGCTACACCAAAAGTGCCTAAAGGAGGGATTGCGCATTTGAGTTTGATGTTGGCCGACCGCATTACAACGCCTTGTGACGCTTGCACATTGGCGTCACCTACCCGGTGGCGAAGGAACCCCTCTGATCGGCGTATAACTAGACTGAAGGTTTTGCACTATTTGCGATATCAAATGTGCGCACCATTATTGAAAAATGGTCGCTTATGACACCTTCAGAATTATTTCGAGCCTACGATAAACAATAATACTAAGAATTCGGGTATTATACGCAAACTGCAAGTAGATTCAACAGTAAGCACTCAATTTGCACCGAGACCCTTTCTTAACAGGACGGTCTTTCCCCAGGGAGCGTCGCGTACGCAATTTTGAAGCTCGCGAGGTCTATCATGAACGTGACGCGAACGACATGCGCGAATAGACGAACACGCTAGGTGGCGCCCGTTTGTTACAACTCATCTCGTAAGCAGACAAAAGCGGTCGTAACGCGCTAGGTCAAACTCAAACGCCAAGGTGTGAACCCGTCTTCGGGTACGTGCGCCGTTCTCCTCTTCTTATCGCGCGCAGGCGCGGGTCGTAGGACAAGGCACTCACTGGACGTGCCGCTGTCCTCGCAATGCCTCGCGTGAGGAAAGAGCGGACTGAAGAGCAGACAGCTGCACACATGTGGCCACGGGCTGGCTACAACCATTTTTACTCAATAAAAACGTGCGAACATTTGGCGCGTAATTGCTCGCTATCAATATAATCGCCGGAATATAGCCGTCGTAAGATGCGCGCCATGATATCGCTTTTTTGACGTCTCCAGCGAATGACCGCAGAAACACAGGCCCGTTTCTTTGGAGCCAATTTCTATTTGCGGTAAGGTGCTGCAGTGTAATGTGGTCTTCTATCGTGTTAAAGGAATACTCCTTAAAGGGGTACTAACTATATTTTCTGAATCCCCGGCGTTTACCCTTTTCAATATGCTATTTATTATCACGAAATTCATAACAGTTATTGTCAAATCTGAAAATGAAAAAGTTGCGAAAACCAACACCAGCACTTTTCAATGCCATGACGTCAGTTGAAAGCACGCTTGGCAGTCGAGCAAGCAGTCTAAAAAATAGACTATGCCAAGCATTTGTTTTGTCATAGTGCGCGGGTACTGGAGCGAGCTTCCAAAGCATTCATTTGACACCATGTACCTGTTTGTAATCAGTTGGGAACAAAATCTACAGTCCACAGAGTGAACCCATGCCTTCCACTGGCGTCACTTTTTGTTGTTGCCAGTAGAAATTTCCAATCTGAAAAACACGGTGAGGACTAAAATTGTAAATTCAGTAACTTTGTAAAAAAACAAATATTTTGACCTAATATTTAGGATATTGTGTCAGTGATGTTCGTTGGTTTGTTTAGCAAATTTTCAGGTAAATCGGGGATCGTGAAGAACTCGCCGGAGTACCTCTTTAAATCCCTCAAAAACGGAGTCCTACTCATCATAGGAAGCTGTGTGTAAACTGTTCGTATATTGCCCTCGCAAAATTACTTTCTGCAAAAAACATCGCATTTGCTATTGACGGTTCCGGAATATTTAAGACAACACGCAGCTGTCTACCGATTCTGCTACACAGCGAGGCGATAGCAGCAGTCGGGAGTCATAAGCAAATACATTAAAAGGCAACATACCTAGCCCGTTAAAACGTTGACAAAAAGCACCTCAGCCAAAATAAACCCCAAAGTCAAAGAAAAAAAAAGGAACAGTTTTGACTCATTTTGTTCGCAGCAGTACATCCTTGAACCCTTTCGTTCCTCCTATGTTGATGTGGGTATTTTATTGACCAAGATTAAAGCGTTATTGCTGCGTAGTGAAAGGTAAACTAAAAAGCGAAAACAATGAAAAACACCACGCTTGGAGTCTAGTGGCAAGACAGAGGCCTTCTCTCATGAAACCCCCATGGTGCACTGCCTGACACTGGTAGCGCGAGCACAACATCGGCGCTTTCACGCCTTTCTCTTCGAAGGAGTATACGGGCAACAAATTTTGTCACTTATAAAAGGTGACAGGTCAAGAAGGAAGTGGAAGCTCCTCCCACCTCTTTCGACTTTAGTAATGCGAACGCTGGAAAGGAGGTAGCCTCCTCTCCAGCGTCCGCTCTGATAAACTGGAAAGAAGGAAGAGGAGTTTCCAATTCACTCTTAACCAGTAACCGACTATAGATTAGTTCCCGTAATGACAAATTCCCACCAGGCTAGTAACTCCAATGACAGACGTTTGATAATGACAAACGTTCTTCTTTGCATAAGAGTATGGCGACGTGTTCATATTTTTAGTAAAGTGCTTCGTTCGGGTTCTGGTAACTTTTCCACTTAGTAATCAAAGTAATTTATGTTTGTTTTATTCCCCAACTGCCGACAACGGGAGATCTGTGTCTTTTTATATAATCGCAGCCAGTTTGCAGAAAAAGGAAAACAGTTTCGAGTTTCGGTCAGGTAGAGAAAGGTTAATCTCATTCGTATCGGCCCGTTTTCGTCTTGGTCTGCGCGGGAATATTCATCGATGTTACACGTTTCTCATTATCAGCGACTGCCATCCGAATATTTTACCAAAATGTGCCCAAAGTAGCCCAATTGTATTTTTGGGCCCAGGTAACCTTCCAGTAACCCGTAATATGTGTTTATCCTAGTGAAAACAATCCAATGATTGGTCGTTCGATGTGGCGAAAGTCGAGTCTCACCTGCGAGACCTCGGTGAGTGCCGGAGCTGGCGCGCTCCAGGGGTCCGCGGCCCAGCCACGCGAGTTGGACACCGCCGCCGAGATGAGGAGCACGAGCCCCGTCAACAGACCCGCCTGCATGCTGAGGGCCCGAACTCGTTCCAAGAGAGAGACGCACGGGAAGGACCTTGGGACTCCGGACGCGAAAAAGCCGTTCGTTTTTTGCGACTCGGGTCGGAGAAGACGACCGGACAAAAGCACGGAACGGGACTCGGAGACGCATGCGCCGATCAGCTTGAGCACATCTGATGCGGACAACACGCGCCGGGTTTTTAAAAAATCGAACGGGGGCTCGGGGCTGCCGCGCAGGCGCAAACTCCGCTCTGCCCTGGGTGCGCTTGCGCCGATTCTTGGAGCAGCCAATCGCCGACCGGATCGCGGGGCTTCGGATTTTGGGCTGCGGAGACTGCATGCGGACATGCCCGCCGTGGCGGGATGCGGCTGCTGCCGCCTGCCATAGGGAGAAAAAAACGGTGCCGCCGATGACGTCCATGCTTTCTCGCTGCGGTGGTAGCTTACCGAGAGGGCCTTGGTACCATCCACAAGGTCGGGCCACCCTGGTCTTCGTGGCGGTTAGCGAACAAGCTTGTACACGAGGCTCGCTCGGTTGACCTACGCCTCTTTTACACCGATGGAGAGACATTTGCGTTGGTCGAGCTGAGAAAACGTTTTTATTTAAACCGAAATTCATACCGAAGGACGTTCTGTACGCGCAGAGGAAAAGCAGAATTGAGCCCGCATGTTTCCCTGGCAATGTCACTTTAAGTGTGTAACGAAAGTTTAAACTGTCAGATATTGGGAGCCTAGAACGTTCTCCCGTGCCTCTACAAAGTCCCAGCTGATGCCTCGATTATAAAGGTTTCGCCCGCTGTTGGTGGCTTTGCGGGGCTTACGCTGCTCGTCATTTCAAGCTTGAAGATGGAATTAACTTTTGTACGCGTTTGTCGTGTTTTATGCTATCAATATGAACGGCGTGACGCTTTTTCTTCTTTTGTTTTACAAAAGCGAATTGATCTGACAATAAAAAAAAACGAAAATAAAACCTAATTCATTCTACAAAGAAATATGTCTTCCGCTTTTTCTTAGGCATAGTAACGGGTATATCTAGAACATTTTGACACCTCTAAATGGATTTTGGCCCTTAATAACAAAATGACGAGGAAAACAAAAGAAAGCGAGTGAGAGAGAAGGCGAGAAAGTAAACGAATTGAGAAGCAAAGAAAAAATAAAATAAGAAATTTGATGCAGTGTAAAAATGTAACTCGTAATAGACCGATGTCACCAATCGTTTAGCGCATACATGACGCCATAACTTTAGTTCATAGGAGGCAGACGGAAGTGCACGAAAGGGCTTGTGCCGTCTTGCGATCCACACGATTAAAGCTCCGGCGATGTTGTCGCACGTGCAAAAAGACTAATGTACTCTCGACGCATTGCGGCAGCGGTGGCGGAGTCAGACTGGCAGGTCAGATGGGTCTATTCAAGGCATGGCGAAAAAAGCTTCTCAGGGCACGTTCGCTGCTCTTTGTGGGTTTCGCTCGAGCATTTTATGGTTTCGTGCATCTGCAAGCGCGCGCTGACTGGACTGTGATCTGGCCCGTGTGGACATAGCTTTTATTTTTACACAGTACAATTGTCCGTAAGTTTGGAATTAAATGACTTCAGGCCCAGCTTGCCAGTAGCAGCGTCAAAGCTAAAATGTAAAAAAGTGACGTGAAAAATACGCGCATTTGTGCCGTCAAACAATACGTTGCAGCCGTTTTTGAGAAGATGCGTTTCCATCGTCATCCGCGCGCGCGCCAGCTCGCGGTATTTGACGCTTCGAAAGGAGCTGCGCAGAAAGCCAGGGCCGTAACCGAGCATGCGCAGCGAAACGCTAACCCGCCATGGCGCCCCTCGTTGTTTACGCGACCGACTGACCAAGCCAACACAGCCCCCAGTTCTGTGGCTTTGTTGACAGTTCATCGCGCTCTTTGCCCGTGGGCTCCAAACAAAACCAACACAGTTTCAATCGCTTCGAAAAGTACGTATACACGACTTTATTGATCGCAGCGTTGAGTGATTTGGTATGCCGAGATCAAAGCAAACATCCAAGTACAGAAAGCAGACATTAAGCTTTTGAAGTCGCAGCTTATTTGAACGCACGTGTCCCCTGCTGAAAGCCTCTATCTGTGCTCTGTAGCAGGCGTCATTTCGACTGCATGTACTCCAATGTAGTAACCTCAGTCAGTTTTCACACTTGGCTAGCTTCGCTATCTTATTATCTCATGTTCGAAATGAGGTTGACGAAGAAACCACGCCTCCGTGTCTCTTTCGGATATTCAGCCACCAGCCCCTGGCTTCCGGCATGCTTGCCGCCGCAACCATTTGACGCATTGGAACCGCGGGCTCGTTCGAAGAGGCGTTGTTTCAAGCTCACGAGTCACCGAAGTGTTACTAGAGTTTCTTAGTTTTACGAAAGTCGCGATCGACGGTCGGCTCTGCAAACGTACAATATTTTTGCCCAGGTAGACCGTTAGTGCCGACCACTGATCTGTGGTACCGACTGACGCCGAACGAAGTTGAGAAGCGCTAGCGAGTTAGTCGTTTTCGTTGCCACCAGTACCGAAGGGCACTGGCGCTAAGGTATACTGTCAAGCGCCGAGTAAGGGTTGACAAATTTTAGGGGCGAAGCTCCTTAGGGTCTAGCTTTGTCCGTCCGTCCGTCCGTCCGTCCGTGCTCACATAAAAAGAAAAAAAATGTTTGCGCAGTCGCCAGGATTTGAACCTATGCGGGGAGACCCCAATGGATTTCTAGTCCATCACCTTAACCACTCGGCCAAGACTGCGGGACAAGTAGGGAGCTCTGAGATGTGGTAGTAGCTCAAAAGCTGGGGTTTCTGTCATGGATGAAACGTTGCAGGTAGCCGCTCAACGTCTATACAGGAGAGGGCGCTGCGGTCAAATGCGTATATACTTGCGTTAGAACTTTGCATCCATTGGCTCAACGTTTATAGACGAGAGGGTGCTGCGGTCAAATGCTCAAATGCGTATATAACCACGTTCCATACCACACATTCTCTTTCTGACATGGACCGTTGACTTAAGCGGTGGAGATGCGTTCCCACGGCTTCTAGCGGATCCAAGATGATCCGCTAGAAGAACTCACTGGCTCTGCATTTCACCGACCATAAAGCTAGTAATAATGAAGTCGAAACGCAACCCGGAACTCAGCACTGCCTATGAGCAACAAAAAAATCAGCGCCATCAGCACTACCTATGAACTATAAAATCAGTATCATCAGCACCACCAGTGCTTCGCCCCTATCAACATCATTCACCACGTGGAGATGCGGTCATCTTTTTTGTGACGCCGCCCAACTGCCCTGCTGTAGACCCTTTCCGAAATTCAGTGCCATCTGGTGGTTTGTAAAGCAGTTGAGGTTTTGCCATATCAATGGCGGAAATGCACTTGTATCGGCACCGTCACTTTCGCAAGTCAAAGGCACGCAAGGAATTGTTTAGTGTGAGTTATTTCTCGATCACTTTCAGTTCGATGGTGACCAAGATCCTGCATTCAAAACAAAGCTCCAACCCACTCAGATGCCTCGAGAAAATTCTATACACCAAAGTGCTTTAAAGCCGATTGTGTGCCGCCGAGAGATTGACTGAATCTGTGTTATTAGAAATAACCGCTTACGTAGCTCATGTGTTCCATTCCTACGTCGCGTCGTACTGACCCCCGAATGTACAGGCCTTGCAAGATCCGCTTAGGAGCATCTCTCAACGTCTTTCTTTATCAGTTACTAGAAGGCCGCCATTGGTATGGCACAGATGCCGTTCCACAGATGATGATAGTGATCAAAGTGGCCAGACAAAAATTTCGGAAAGGGTCTATTGTCTGCACAAAGCGAATGGTGTGAAGAAAATGGCACGCGCTTTCTTATCTTCCCGTCGCCCATGTTTCACCTCAGTCAACGCAAAGTGAATCGCGGCTGTACGTAGGGTGACTGCCGATTTGTGTACCTAGATCGTAAATTGTTCCACTACAACGGAGCCTCTTTGGTGTAATCTTATTCCGATGATCTTTACATCTTGCTTTTCATCTAGATTGCACGCTTCTAGACGACATTCTACACATTGCACTCCTTGTCGACAGGTCGCATGAACTTGGAACAAACAAATTGGAAGTCGCTGTCTGCTCACTCCTGAGAGCATATGTTTCATGTTGAACATCAGATATCTGAAGGAGGCACTATGCAGCCTGGAGTTTTTTCACAGGTACCTCAACATACTATATTAAAGTGCCGTTTTGTCTGTTATAGTTTCATACAAAACAAATTTGTGCTTTGTTTGTAATACACGCTACAACTGTTCACTACAATTTACGTTGCATGTAAACATTGGCCACGAGAGGTGACTCGGCTAACGTGGCCGAAACTTTCCTCACATAATTTTCTCCAGGGGTCATTTTGGATGTTGACAAATTTTCTCACGAATAATAAGTGTTATGCATATTCATTTCTTCTGCTTTTTGTACAGGCACTTCAGTTAAATAAAGCCCAGCAAAGGCCAGGAAAACCGTCTCCTGGGGTCACATCAAGGTTAACGGCATACCTGGTCAAGTCCCGAGTCTGGTCAACAAATTCACTGAACCTAATGGTACATTCCCTTTCCTTAACGTTTTCCTTTGAAATATGTATTTTTTTATTATTATGCAAGAAGAAGTAGTACAACGTTTAAACACCCAAACGTTCCCGAGTGGTTCCTGTGCCAAAAATTAGGGTGTCTTAGGGAACCGCATTGAAGGGCCATGGAGCTTGTGGTTCGAGCCCACCTGGAGGTGGCTTTTTAACACACACACATGAATATTTTTTTTTCGTTTAGACGCGTAATTTTCACACTAGATCACATTCAGAAGCGCTTTTATCCACACTTTGTGGCTTCATAGTGTGTGCAATAGGTTCTCGGTGAACACAGTTTTCAATTAATGTTTTCGTTTGCTCTCTCTGATGCTTGTCTCTTGGTTGCGAATCAGATTTCTTGTTCTAAAAAAGGAACATCTTCGCACCCTTTGCAGGCTGTAAACCTGTGGCTTACACAGCTCTAGCAGGTCGCACCTCGCTCGCTGGCTCCATCATGAAGCATGGGTGCTGCATGAGCCGCGCCACACTGTACGACCATGTATGTCGGTCAGTCGCTGGGCTTGGGACCATTCATCACTACACTCTGCTACGGTGTGATGGCATGGTCGGGGTATGAAGAAGCGGTACAACTTGTAAATGCTGATCTTCATCACATTTGAAACACACTTTTTTATTACTTTTGTCTCGTATTGTCAACATTTTAAGGGTGAGGAAGCAAGAGCAGCGACAACAAAAAACAGGAATTGGAAACCGCTCTCACCGAGAACTTATTACGAGCGCTAGGAAGCCACAGAGTATAATTAAAACGCTTCTACAGGTAAATTAGCGTTATAAATTACGTCCCTGTACCTCAAGAATATAAAAAAGACAAGGTTAATATAATAAATAAAGGCAAAAATATACACCAGGAAGACTTAAACCTGAACTGCACAGTCTGTAAGTTTGAAATTCGAAACCTCAAACCACTCGGCCACCACCCTGATCGTATTTCCATTTTGTTTATTTTATTTGTTTATAAATACCACATAGTCCAATTTGGAGACAAGGTACGAGTGAAAAACCACTTCAAATAAACAAAACACAACAGTCCGACAGCCGACAGTGCCCAAAAATGAACAATGGGCTCTCATGTAAACACACCTCGAAGCATAAATACAAAGGTCAAGCACGCCAATTCATGCAATAGAACAAAAAGGTACACAAGAAAAAACAAAAGAATACGCCCTACATATCACAGTCACAGCTCACAAAAATATTACACACTGAGCAAAGGAAAAAAATACAGGTAGTTGTTGGAAGCGATTAACAAATTCTGGCAAGCTGCAAGAATAAACAATTTCCTCGGGTAACTCGTTCCACTCAACTGACTGTTCGCGGAAAAATATGAGTACTTAAAAGCATCCATTCTGCAGCTAAACTCGGCGAAGGTTCTGCTATTTCGATTTCTGGAAGGATATCTTGGGACCCCAAGTGGTGTTATGTACAGCAAAGATCTATTCAGGTTTACATAACCGGAACTTAGTCTGAACATAAACTTCAATCTGTCCCCCTTACGTCTATGCTGCAATGTAGGCAAGCCTACATGCTCATAAAGAGCTGATGACTGAGTCAAGAAGACCATATTTGTTCAAAAATAAAACGGAGTGCTATTTTTTACATTTCAAGTAATAAAAAATGCTATGCGTGTGTAGGATCCCATACGGTTACAGCATATTCGACAATTAGAACGAATAAATGTCTTATAAACGGTCAGTTTAATATCCACGCTAGCTTGTTTGCAAATTTCACGGAAACTGCAATTGTTTCGACAGTGCCTTACGCACTATGTAGTTTACATGAGTATTCGAACGTCGGTTGTTGCTAATTAGAACTCCAAGGTACGTATAAGACAGAGACTTTCTGAAGAATGTGCAAAGCTCTCAATGCGTATTGATAGAGTTAGACGGTTGCGTTTGCGAGTAATATGCATGTAGACACTTTTTATCGGGTTTAATGACATTTGCCAGTCCCGAGCACCATGCCTGAATTTTGCGAAGGCAAGTATTAAGTTGGACTTGGTTATTTACATCGCGGACTTCAGTGTACAATATGCTGTCATCGGCAAAAAAGCGTAGTTTCGCAGCTGTGTTGCGAGTAATGTCATTAATGAAAATAAGGAATAAGAGAGGTCCAAGGACGGAACCTTGCGGAACTCCCGACGTTACCGAAGCATTTGAAGATCGAGGACCGCCAATTTCAGCAAACTGGGATCGTGATTCCAGGTAGCAACTCGTAGCCAGTTAGTGCCATGATCATTTTCCAAGATGGACTGTAATTTTACAAGCAACTTAATGTGAGACACCTTGCCAAATGCTTTGGATAGGTCAAGAAACACTATATATCAATTTTTCCCGCTACGGTTAAGAGAGAAGCACTAAATCCATGCAGATCGTTTCATTAAGCTGGGTCGTCGTCGTCGAAAGCGGCTGTAAAAGACGCTTCTACTGGGTTCTTTTGAGAAATGTTGCCGGTATTCTTGGCAACCAAGTGACTGCCAATCAGGAAAACCGGTTAGTTCTCCAGCCTCCTGGAAGCAAGTCTTTTCAAGGGTGAGCTATTTCCCTCCCTATATGAGTTTTGTGTTCCATTCCTCATGGACGTCATTTCCTATGTGATGTGGTCTTGCATTAGTCTTTTGTTGTCTCTCTTCTGCAAAGAAAACACCCCGGAGATTAAACTAAGATTGGGTTATTTCTGATACATGCAGGTCTTGGCGGCAAGCACCAACCATTCAAGGGCAGACATTTGCTCGTGGCCGCTGATGACAAGTGTTTTTAGGTGAGTGATTGCTGCCTTTCTGAGTTGTGTGTTTCATTCACTCCCAGACACCCTATCTCCCGTCCTTTAAATGGTCTTGTATCATACTTTTGTGTGTTTGTCGGGCTGAAGCATTTGTGTTTAGACGGGGGGACTGGGTTAATCGTAGCCACCGCAAGGGTGAAATCAGACTAAGATGGGGCTTCTGATATGAGCAGAGTATCTACGACAGAAAGGCTGCCGTCGAGACAAGGGGCAGTTTGTGTTTCCAGCCAAAGTGGTGTTCTTTAAACAAAGCGAGCTAGTCTCTTGGTGAACTTTGGATGCTCCTTGTTTACGAGGAAAGTCAGTAAGTCACTGTAGGCTTGCAGCATGATATCTCGCACTGAGTGGTGACTAGTTTCCAACTCTACGTCAAATAGGTGGCAACACAATGATATCCAGATAACAAATGCACACATGCGCAGCTCCATCTGCAATGGCGATTGTGCTGGAGGAGTGAACGCAAAAGAACAGCATGCTGTTGTGCGCTTTTGGGGGCAAAAGCAAGATATAGTCACAAGATATAGTCCTGCAAGATATAGTCACAAGAAAATGTTTCCTGTTTACGGTGAGAAGTCTTCATCATAAATGGTGCACAATTGGGTTGAAAAATTTTCCCAGGGGCGGTCAGATGTTGTTGATGAGGAGCGAACTGAACGTCCTCTTAAGATTGTGACAGGAGCAACAGTGAAACGGGTGGAAGAAATGATTCGAGTCGACTGGAAGTAACAATAGACAGCGTAGCAACCGGGGGAACTGCGTCTCGCATAACGCGGATATTATTGGCGCATGCTAAAAGCGCGAGCTAGTTGCTTTGGATAAAGCCTCGGCGGCTGTGCAGGCGCTCATGCCAGCGGAAGTCAACAATCACGGCAGTCAAGGCTACCAACTCGCGCTTGCACAGCCTTCGCAGTTAGTCCGTGCAATTGAGACGAGTATAGCGCACTGCTGGGTAAATGGAGCGAAAGCTCTTGCTGCAGAACAGGGATCCTGGGTTCAATCCCCACCCTGCCCGTTTCGATTGTGGATGAGCATCGTACCGGCGTGGTCATCGCTCCCCTACTGCGTCCAGGCACGTTAAAGACCCCGGACTAACCAGCTGTACTGTACTGGCTAATTGCTCATCTACGGCGGTGACTCGTCGCAACTTTAAATGGCTGACCAACTACACGCTGTATAAATATCCCCTGACACCGGTAACCAATGCCCAGCAACCGAAATCGGCTGTTTATGGTTTTAGCCTGTCATATTGTATGACCGTCTCTTAACTTTCGCAAAGAGTGCTGCGGTAGGTGTCCAGACAGCTGACCGAAGACACAAAAAAAGTGAAATGGACCTGTTGATTTGATTTCTCCACGGTGGGACATCTTGCTCTACACGTACGAGATTGCAAGTATGCTCCCATATTCATGGAACAAAAATCCTGGAAGTTCAGTAGTCACAGAACAAGAGAAATTTATGAGGCGCAAGTCATAGCGGCTAAGGGGACACATGCATCAGTGCACCTTGGTGCCTTCGGCGAAGGAATTGCACTACTCAAAATATTTTTGTGAAAACTTCGTTTAACTAGATTAATTTTCAGTCATCTTCTTCCTCTTTCTTTTTCTTTCTTTCATTTAATTGGAGTAGGTTTTCATTCAAATTTTAAGTGTCAATTTTTTACCGCGTTTTTGTTTAATTTTGAAGTCAAAAATAATTGTTGCTTTCTTTTATTTTGGTTAGTCTTTGTTTTTGTTTTATATATGTCCTTGCACTTCGGTTTTCTCTGCCTTTTATTCTTCAATCAATATCGGTTGTGAGTCAGCGCCTGTCCGTGCCTGTCGTCCACTTATCCAAGTCTTTAAGCACTGTTCTTAATTTGGAGCCGGACCTGTGCCATGCAACCTCTTTTTCGGTGTGCCAACGAAGCAGAAGACTTGTCTTAACAAGATTGTTACTGGCGATGAATCCTGGGTTCATCACTACCAACCCTAGAGCCATGCGCGATTCAATGCACTCGGCTTGCCTTCAATTACAACAAAAAAATCCCAGGTCATGACATCAGCATTCAAGATTACGCTTACAGTTGTTGGGATTTTCACAGAGCATTGGTGCTCATTTTCTGAAACAAAAAGGGAACTGAATGCTGAGACACATACTGTGAAGTTCCGTTGAAGCTATGGCAAGCAATTCGACAAAAAAACGTCCAGGCCTATTGACTGCGGGAACCTTGCGCCACGCACTTAATGCCAGGCCTCATGCAACTCGATTAACCCGGGAGACAATTGACAAACTCGGGTGGCAACTTCTTCAACATCCGCCTTGCAAAGCCCTGAGCTTGGCCCCAAGCGACTGTAATTTGTCTGGTACGCTTCAAAACTAACTTACTTGGCGGCAAAAGTTTCGCGACATATTTATTTATTTATTTATTTTTAATACCACCTGAAGGGCCATCGGCATTACAGAGGGGAGTGGGGGTTAGTGGCAGTAGTACACTTTGCAGCTCAATCTGAGCAGTATAGATTATTTATGGCAGTTCTAAATAAGTGATCAGGAACAATTGTTGCGATAGATGCGGGAAGGTGGTTCCAATCCACTGAAGTTTTCGGAATGAATGACTCTTGGAGTGCATTAGTGTTACATTTTAGAATGTCTACTTTATACATATGATCAATGCGAGGCGAAATATAAGACGGATGACTCAGCAGTCGGTTGTGAAGTAATGAGTTAGTATGGTATATTTTATGAAAGAGACATAAGCGAGCTATTTTGCGACGTAAATTGAGGTTAGGCAACAATAGGCTAGTTTTCATTGAGCTCACGCTTGCGGTGCGATGAAAGTTATTAAGAATAAAACGAGCAGAGCGATTCTGAACTGATTCCAGGGCGTTAGTCAGTTTGGAATGACCGGGGTCCCAGATAGACGAGGCATATTGTAATTTAGAGCGTACAAGCGTTTTGTACAGGGTTAGTTTCAAAGATGAAGGGGCAAGTGAAAAGTTTCGTTTTAGATAACCCAGCATTCGATTAGCGTTATTAATAACATACTCAACATGCATTTGCCAGGAAATATCTGAGGTTATATACACACCTAAGTATTTATAAGAAGAGACAGAAAGTAAGGGGACATCTTCGAGAAAATAAGAAGAAGAAAATTACATTTACGCGATACTCTCATGGCCTTGCATTTAGTCGTGTTAAGTTCCATCCCCCATAATTCACACCACTTTGAAACATGGTTAATGTCAGCTTGTAAATTCAGAACATCCGAGGCGTTAGTAACTTCTCTGTAAATAACACAATCATCAGCGAATAAACTAATTGAAGAAGAGATCGAATTCGGCAAATCGTTAATATAGATAAGGAACAATAGCGGACCTAATACAGAACCTTGCGGTACTCCAGAATTGACGGAGGCGAGTGGTGATGTTTCATCGTTAGCGGTTACAAACTGGGAACGATTGGTGAGAAAACAAGTTATCCAGGACAGAACATTTGCGTCAATGTTAAGACTGTTAAGTTTTAATAGCAGCAGCTTGTGTGAAACTTTATCGAATGCTTTGGAAAAGTCCAAAAAATGCAGTCTACCTGGGATCCTCGGTCAAGCGCTAGGTGCAAATCATGGGTGAATGACAAAAGTTGCGTTTCGCAAGAGAAGGATTTACGAAAGCCATGCTGAGCGGTGCTGAAGAAAAGGTTAGATTCTAAAAACTGAACTAGTTGTGAGTAGATGATATGTTCTAGTATCTTGCATGGAATGCTAGTAAGTGAAATGGGTCGATAGTTATCCGGGCAATATTTATCACCTCCTTTGTGGAGTGGCACCACCTTCCCTATCTTCCAATCAGCAGGCAACTCTCCAAGTGAAAGCGACTGGGAAAAAATTTGAGATAATATCAAAGAGCAATACATTTTTGTGTTTTTGAGGAACTTTGAGTTAATGCTGTCGGTGCCAGCAGAGGAAGAAAGTTTTAAGTTATCGATTATTTTAACAATACCAATTGGGTCAACAAGAACGGGCCCCATAGGCAAAAAATCACTCGCGTCAAATATACAAGTAGGCGTGTCAATAACAGTTTGAAAAGACTTAATAAAAACATCATTCAAAACGCGAGCACATTCATCGCTAGAAATTACATCTCCATTCGCGGCCTTGAGTGAAATTACGAATTTTTCTTTCTTACTAACAACATTCCAAAACTGCTTTGGGTTAGTGGCTAACATAGACGGTAGCTTAACGTTAAAATACTCGTTTTTCGCATCTTGAATAGCATTTTTGTAAACTGCATTGGCGTCGTGATAAGATTCCCACCGGTTACAGGCACTGGAAGATTTAGCGGCACGAAACAATCTCTTTTTCTTGTTAGATAGCCTTCTCAGTGATGGGTTATACCATGGTGATTGAGGGTGAGACGTTACAGATCGCAGTGGAATGTACTTGTCGGTGAGGACGGCGACTTGACCCTTAAACATATTCCAGTTCTGCTCAACGGAACGCTCGGAGCAGTTAACAAAATAGTGATCAACGAACTGACTCAGGGCATCGTTTATAGCGTCGAAATTAGCTTTTCGGTAGTCTCGAATAAGTTTTATCTTTTTCTACTCTTACACTTTGGTATGCTTAGAGAGATAAGTAACGAGCAGTGATCACTTAGTCCTGGTAGGTGAGATATTAGAGATACAAGGTCAGGTGTGGAGGTTAGAACAAGGTCAAGAACATTTGCTGACGTCGCTGCAATTCTTGTGGGTTCTGTAACTAGCTGCGATAAGTTAAAATCGGAACACATGTTCAAGAAATCAAAACACTCCGACGAAAATGGATTAGGAAACGGGCTCTCATGTGACCAACAGATGTTTGGGTAATTAAAATCACCTAGAAGAAATATTGGACTGTTTGGAAACCTTGTTACAACCATATTGATAGCATCATGAAGTTCGTTTACAAAACTAGAGGTACACTTCGGCGGACGATAGCAAACACAAAGAATAACTTTCTTATAATTCACCTCGAAACAAACGCAGAGAAACTCAATATTTAACGCCAAGTTTACACAATAGGAAACAATACAGTCAGCTACTGCAATTAGTACACCACCTCCAGATCCAAACTGCCTATCGGAACGATACACGTTAAACCGCTTTTGACAATCGAATATTTCACTGTTCCGCACTGTAGCGGAAAGCCACGTCTCGGTGAGTACCACAACGTCAGCCGATGACGAGTCAAGGACAGCGCATAACTCATCTCGTTTTTTTAGCACGCTCCTTATGTTAGTAAAAAAAATAGACATATTTTCGGAAGAATGACAATGATCGTTTCTCGGTTGCTATGACGGAGGAGGTTCACTCGCTGACTCAGCAAGGGCGCGAGTGGCTGTATCGGTGAGACTCATCTCAGAAAGGGCCCCGAGCTCGCGCACACTATCGGTTTCGGAGCAGTAAACATAAACCTTCTTGTCAAAATGAAGCTTGTTGTACCGTAATCTAAAGCTAATATTAGGATTTAATGCCTTCGCAAATTCGATTAATTTCTTTCGAGCCTGACGTGTAGCTGGTGAAAAATCCTCATTAATAAAACGCCACTGCCTTTTGCCTTCGTTCTCAACGACAAGATGCTCTCTCTAGAATTCGAATTCGCAAACTTGACAATAATTGGTCGGCACTTGTTCCCCGAAAACAGGCCTATCCTGTGCGCTCGAGCTATGGCGTCATCTGTGACCTGCATATTCATTACCCGCAAAAGTACCGCTCTAACCTTCTCCTCAGACTGACTCCACGTTTCTGACGGAACGTCCTCAATTCCGTGGAAAATTAAATTATCACGTCTAGACCGGTCCTCTATCTCGTCCATGCGCTCACGCAGGAGAGAATTCTCTTTCCTGGCGTCATCAGCAATGCACTGTGCAGCATGTAGTTGCTTCTGCCATTCGTTAAATTTTGCGGCCTCCTTCTCTACGCTTGTGAGCCTACTGTCGACTGAGGTAAGTCTATTTTCCATCAGTTGTTGGTTTTTCTTAATTTCACTTACGGAACTCATTAGCATTTCCTGCCCAGATTCAAAGCGTACAGTCCGCTCGTTAACATCCTGCAGAAGCTTCAACATTTCATTAAACTGTATGACCTGTGCCTCTGACATAGGTCCCGGATTAAGTTCTATATCACCGCTCAGAATTAGTATTAACGTACACAATGCATCCAAACAGTCAGTCACACAACAACACACTGCACCTGGGCGAGGCAGCACTACCAGGCAACGATAATCGCTTTTAAATTCAGAATAAGAATGCCGTTTACCAACCTGTAGTAGGAAGAGCACGGGATTAGATGGCTGCCACATCGTTGCGTAGCTGCCTCGCCCACTGACGAAACACGCGCCAAACAGGGGGCGTCTTGCGAAGATTTGAGTGTTGACAATGACGATTCGGTGCCGCCGAAAACAGGAGAGCACTCAGCCGGAAAGTT
>JAZHYW010018068.1:0-28646 GCA_037355805.1 Ixodes ricinus
TTTAAGGTATTTTTGAAAAACAGCTCTTAATTTGACATTAACTTTATAATTGTAAGATGCATAAAAGGAAAGTTATAAGCCGTCAAAGAAGCACCAAAATGTCATGAATGGTGGGGTTGCACCTTAAACAGCTTCGCTGTAAAACGAGCAGCGTTCGCCCTCTTAGCTTGCAGCCGGGGGGATCGGTGGCCGAGTGGGCTAGCGCACACCAGCTCGGAGCACGTGGAGCGAAAGCTCGCGGTGCAGAACCCAGGATCCTGGGCTCAATCCCCACCCCTGCCCGTTTCGATCTGGATGAGCATCGTACCAGGGTGCGGTCGTGTATCACTACGGCGTGGAGCACGTTAAAGACCTCAGGCTAGCGGGTGTACTACACTGGCAAAATTGCTCATCTTCAGCTGGGAAAATCGTCGCCCGTTGAGGCACACCAAGTTCTATTGCTGCATAAACAAACACACACCCCAATGTTTCAGCTTGCAGCCAGAATACGTGACCACATGACCTGGGCCGATGATATGCCGCCAACGTTTATCATAGCCACGCGCTGGGGTTGGCAAGGTGCAGGACACATGTTGAGTTCCAGACACTGTTAGGGTTCGGCCAGGGTTCGGCTAATAGGTTCGGCTATTGTCTCCATCGCAACGATTGGACACGAGCCACTGTCCGAATGCTTGTCGAGCTATTGATTATCACGAGCCCAAATCAAGTGCTCGCGTAATGCTCGGGTGCAATTTGTACGCCGCATTCAAATATCGTCACTCGAGGGACTATGCCAACGTTATATGCCAACCCTGCGACGTCCAACCTACGTCATCAAGTTTTTAGAAAGAAAGATTGAAAGAAAACGGTCGCTTTTCTTCTTGAAATTACCGTTGCGTGCGAGTATGCTTGGGACGCACCATTGCCTGTAAGCTTGTGTAAATTGTGGAAAGGCAACTGAATGTCGGGTCACCTTTCCTTCAAATGCATGCGAGTACCGAAACTCCGAAAGAGGAAAAAGTGAGCTATGTTGTCTTCGGAGTTTGTCGGCACGTACTCAAATACTCTGAACATTGCAAAGATCCATATGTTTAAAATTTTGAGCATCATAAATATGAAGTAAGTAATAAAAATATTTCTATATAGTTTATTTAGCTCCTTCTACCTCGTTCTCGTTCTCGGGTGAAGTAGCGAGGGCACCACCAGGCGGGGGTTGAGGGAAGCATCTCGTTACCGCGCTGTGGCGGATTTAAACGTTGCCTCCTCATTTGAATTACCAGTATTGAAATTCAACGGTCATGTCATCGTCTGGTACAAGAAATCTACAGCCCCTTCTGCCTTTTTATCGAATTTGCGGCACCCGCAATGATCTTTGGAAACTCAGTCGCTGCAATGGATACTTCGATTGTACACTTTTGTGCGAGGGCTTGAACGTCGACGGCGAGAAGAAGCGCGTGTTTCTGTGCATGAGTCACACTTCAAAACCGTTGGCACACGATCAGTGCAAGGTAACTATAGGTATTAATTGTGTGCCGTATTTTGGCGTACCTCTGGAGATGCTTGATATAAGCAGGTACGTCGCTATCACGAGTAATTTTTTCTTTATCGCGGGTTTGGATTTTCCCGACGGCTTCAGTGTCGCCATTCACGTCGTCGAGAAGGTACCGAAGGACGAGTTACTGCGCTCTATCGCCGAAGGCCACAACAGCATCCACGACGTGGCCACCACGAAAAGACTGGCTCATAACCTGATAACGAGCGGAAACTGCGAAGATGTCATCGTGGATTTCCTGACGGTGTCCCTCAACTGCCCTCTGAAGAAGACAAGACTCCAAGTGCCGTGCCGCGGCGTGGACTGTTGTCATGTCCAGTGCTTCGATGCCCTGGCGTACCTTGAGCTGAACGAGAGCACTCTTCGTCCCTTCTGGCGCTGTCCGGTGTGTGACCAGAGCGTAAAGGTGAAAGAGTTGCGCATAGATCTGTTCACGCTGGAGATACTAGACGCTTTGCCAGAGACATCTGGCCTGGTGCAAATATCTGCGGAAGGAAAATGGATTCCAGTCGAACCCGGACTTGAGGTAGCAAGCAAGGGGCCGCTGCTCGCCGATGGAAGATACGTGATTGACCTAACGGGAGATACCTCATCTGACGAAGAAGCCTGATTTTATGTGAAATATAAGTCTGAATTTTGTATGTTTGACTGGAATGAATAGAGTGGAGGAGGCAATGTATAGAGGTATTTGTACATGACGTTTTTGTTCTGGTTCAGAAAGTTGGCTTATTGGTCAAAATTTTGAATGGACGCACCCTGGTACTCGCCTTCATGTCCCTACATGGGACGAACTAAAAAATTTGACGGGGGAATTGTTTATAAGTTTATTTTAATGTTTAATGAATGGGATGGGTACCGTAGTTCGTAATGTAATTATCAGGGTTTCCGGAAGGAATGAAAAGGTTCTGTACAGCTCGATTAAAATTCTAGAACAAGTTAGGGAACTAATAAGATATTCGAAGATCACGCTCGTATTTTATGTAACAAGTCGCTGGGAGTGTGATAAAATATTGTACATCGTCGCGCCTTAACCTTACAACTTCAGCAAACTGTAAATAAACGTGTGCATCCAAGACAAATTCTACGGCTATCTGTTCCTGGCTGCAGCCGCTTCAGCTGCAGTGCATGTTCTGTTAAAACAAAGTAGAGCTTGAAGGGTAGAGGGAGATGCTTGGAAAACACGGTTTTTATTAGCAAACAGGACAATGGTAAACATGGGAGGTGGAAAAGAAGGGTAACGACATGGCACACATTAAAATGTGAAAGCGGGGAAGTTTACCAGCTCGTGTTTTTGTACAACGTTGTTTGTTGGTGCCGGTTTCGTGTTGTTCCTTTTACGATCTTTGAGATAATTTAAACTGATTTTTGGCCAACATCGGAGCTTGTCAAAGCAAATCAAACTGAACTTATACATGAGGTGTTTAGACGGCGTAACGCGCCAGTCAAGTACGACTGCTAGCCCAGGGTACTTAACGTGCATCACACCGTAGAAATACACCACCGTAGAAATACACCAGCGGAGGTTGAACTGAGGATCCATGGGTAATGTGTGCTTGAGCTTTTGATCCACGTGCTCCGAGCTGCAATCAGGCTCCGCGTTTATAACCATTTACACACTCGGAGTCTTTGACTCTTTCTCAACTATCAAAAACAAACAAATTAGTCGTTAGTTGTTTAGACAGCAGGAGATTAGTCTGCCAGTGTATGATGACATTGTGGACTTTTAGCAAATCGTTACCGGAGTCTTTGAAGCATGCTTTTAATCACGCGCCCTGCAGTCACCTATCACCCGGGCGCGGGCTTAAAAGCATTCTTCAAAGGCTCCAGTATTGTGGTACACGCGGAACACGGTAACCGTTTGCTAAAAGTGCCTATTGTTATCTACTGTAGATGACAAATTTAGCCAATGCAATACGACTGCTAGCCTGGGCTTGCCAACTCTAAAATCACGGTTTATTGAGCCATTTCACTTCACACCTGAAAAACAACGATGACGAGAAGCTAGAAGAGAAAAAAAAAAGACGAAAAGGAGGAAATTATATGTCTCTTATTTTTTCCTTTTCTGCTATGAGTAGACGTGTAACGGACATGCGAAGGTGCCGTCGGGGAAGTCGTCAAGCCACCGTCCCTCTAGGGAAAAGTGGTGCCATTTATTGTAGTAGAAATGCTCGAGGCACGTGCCGCGCGCTACTTCTGGGAAATTCATTGCGTCTGAAATCTAGCTCAGTGCTGCGCTGTGGCGCCATAATCTTCTCAAGGGCAGCACGTTGCACGTGCCTTGTGAATCGCCGAACCTTGCGCTACTTTTGAAGCATGAAGGGGCTTTAGGTTTAGCCTGTGAGCTAAACCAAATGAGCTACGCTTAGAGTATCGGCACTTTTTCCCTCGATATTGTTGTGGGCGCCGTCATCTTGGTGGTTCAAACGCAACAAATCAAACGCAACTGCCGATCGTCATGATTCAAAAGTGCGACTTCCTCAGCATTAGATTCGGTGTCAGGAAGCTCGCGTAATATTGCTTTGCTTTGTCGCGAACTGTTTAAACATTTGTGGAGAACGGAAAAGCGTTTCCTGTGATTTCAGATAAAGCTTCAGATAACTGAAAACCATCATTTTAAGCTCCAAGATGTGTATAAAGCGTAGCTTATTTAATGGCTCTAGTTTAGCCCAACCGTACAGGCACAGAAAGAGAACAAACAGCTTGACCTCGCGCTCTTGGCGCTGCTTCAGTGGCTTCATCAGCCCGTAGCGTTGGCTGCGCTCTGAACTAAAGTAAAGCAAAGCAAATATTCAGATCTTAGGGTTTCACAAGCCAAAACAACAAAAATCACTTAATACGCCCCAATAAAAAAAAAGGTGCGGGTTTATCTTGACTAACTGGAGATCTTTTGACGTGCAACCGAAATCTCAGATTGGCCTCCGTCGGATTGCGGGCACCTCGGCCGATATTTAAACCCAACAAATATGGATTCATGGGCCAGCGCGTTGGCTCAGAGACACTGAGACGATTTAATGTTTTGTGTTTTGTTTTAATATCATTGCCACTTAAGAGCCACCGAGGTAATTTTTAAACAAAATATAGTCAAACCATTCCGACAAGCATAGTTTGATTGCGAAAATAATTTTTGCAAGTGATGAAAAACATTAAAATGTTTTCGTATACGTGGCAGAATCTGAAATAGCAGAATGTATTTCATGGTGCCCATTTCATTTGGAGCGTGTCGGGCATGTGTACCGACGCACAGTAGAACGCGCGCAAAAGTAGCTGTGGTGCACCCTCAGCCTCGTGCGTGTTGCTCTGATATATCTGGCTCGCTCACTGCAAGTATCCAGGCATCTGACACTCTGACATCTGGCGCTTTTTCTGTCTTTCACGTGGCGTACCAAGCGGCACACAACGGAAACTGCGAATCAAGCTGTTCTTGAACACGTGTCGTCATCTGTACTTTATATTAAGAAAATACAATTCGCCGTAACTGAATGGGAAAGTTTAAGGTCTTATAACATTCTTAACGTGTAATATATCAATATGGAAGTTCTGAAAAATGTAATATCGCAGTATGCTTCATAATTTAATGTCTTGTTATTTTGATTAGTTGATGTGATTCCGTTTTTATAGCGCCATAAAATAATACCATTTTAAACTTTATTTTTTATTTTAAAATATACATTATCTGTACAACTCGTTGCTTACTTTTTTAATTTATTCCATCTAACCGAACGCTCACGTAAAATATCGTGGACAATGGTACGTTAGAACTCGAGAAATATTTTTTGAATATTAGAGACTGTGGTCTGTTAAAAGCTGAATAATTATCTAACAACTAAAAACAATTATACTATCGAGACATTAAAGTATTGTTGAAAAACAGCTCTTTAATTTGACATTAACTTTATAATTTTAGGATACATAGAAAGAAAGTTATAAGCCGTCAAAAAAGCACCAAAACGTCATGCACGGTGGGGTTGCACCTTAAGGCATGCTCTTGGTGAACATAGGAATTCAGCATAAAAAATAAGATATATTAGAAGTGACACGCCAGCAGTTTTACGGCCGAAACTGTTTATGGCTAGGGTTCCGTAGATTTTTCCTGTGCGTGATCAAAAACTCTACGCTCGGACCGCCGCAGGCGCTGCACACGCACGCCTTCCCCGTATAAAAGATTCGAACTAAAGAACCAAAAAAGACAGCGTTGACGAACGCGCGTGCGAGATACCATTTGTTTTAAGGCCCGTTCAGGCAGTTGCGACTTCTTAAGACCGAGTGCCTTGGAACCCTTTAGAATCTCTTACAACGGATGGATGGATGGATGAATCCGACTGAGCCCTTTGGATCGGGCGGTAGCTTGCGCCACCTAGCCATTTTGTTTTAGCATTTCGACTTAGAATATTTAAATGTGAAAACTATATACACTTTGCCCTGAAAAGAAAGTGAGGCTATAAAACCCCCTTGCCATCAGTTAATAAGAAAATACCTAGTTTTTCTTTTCTGCCACCATTCACTTAATCTTTGCTTGGTAATCTCTACTGTCTTGAAATCCACTTTTCCTTCGCTGTCTCTAAAACGCAATGACTTTATTAAATCTATGTTGTCTTCGGTAGGCATAGGGTGAAGCCCTTTACAGTAGAGTATCAAGTGCTCAGCCGTCTCGTCCTCCTCTCCACAAGCAGCGCACACTGTATCCATTTCCTGGTACTTACCTCTGTATGTTCTGGTTCTGCAAAACACCTGTCCTTGCCTCAAAGAACAATGAGCTTCCCTAGAATTGTCATAAATACTTTCTTTGGCAATAACTGTTTTGTTTAATCTATAGCTTTCCAGAGCCGTCTTTGTCTGCATTCCCTCTAGCCACCGATCTCTTTCTGTGGCCTTAACTTTCTTCTTAACTGAGACCTGCTCTTCCGTAACTCCACTATAGCCTAAAAACTTTCCTCTTAATTTCCTAGTGTGCGGTCTCCACTTTGTGTCTATACTCCTCATGTATAAATAGCGGAAAACCTTTCGTGCCCATTGCTCCAAATCCATTTGCCTCAACCGATCCTCAAATTCTCATCTTGCTCACAGCTTCCCTGCCCTCAAATGACGCCCATCCCATGTCTCCTTGTACTCCCTGGTTTGGCGGTTTGCAATGTGCCCCCAAAGCCAGCCTACCTACTCCGCGCTGTTTTATTTCTAGTCTTGCATGCACTTCGGTTTTCATGCATTCCACTGCGTTTCCAAAAGTCAAGCCAGGCACCATGACCCCTTTTCAAAACTCTCTCACCACCTCATACCTGTTGTAATTTCAAAGTGCTCTATTTTTCATTACAGCTGCATTTCTGTTGCCCTTACCTATTATATACTTTTCATGCTCACTGAGATATTCTGCACCATCACATATCCATACTCCTAGATACTTGTATTTACTAGCTCTCTCAACTGTTATATTCTGTATCTTCAGCCTCTCAACTTCATCATTGTTAAAAATCATGACTGCTGATTTTTCACTACTTGAATTCAAAACCCAATTCCTCTCCTTCCCTACCACAGATGCTTATTAATTCCTGCAAATCTATCCTGTTGTTAGCCATTAGTACGATATCATCCGCATACATCAATCCCGGTAAGGATTGCTGAATTTTTTGGCCTAGCTTACTGTACGAAAGGTCGAATCCAAGCCCACTCTTCTCTAGTCTAACCTCCAATCCTCTCAAATACAACATAAACAGCAAAGGCGATAACGGACGCCCTGCCTAAGGCCTCGTCTCATCTCTATTTTCCCTGTTACCTTTCCTTCCCATGTTATAATCACCTTATAATCTTTGAGGGGAAATACTGGCGCCATCTATTGGGCAGCAGTGGAAACTTGGCGGTCCTTCATATTTTCTATTTCTCTCGCGCATCATCATTTCTTTCTTGGCTCGAAAAACTTTTGTCAACATTATAAACGAGCCTTTCTAATAGGTATTATGCACATTTGACCTCGGAAATCCTCGCAAAACCTTCGCCCTTGCGAAATGCACTTCCAGGGTCATCGCATAAATGGCGCCAGCGTGCCAGTGTGTTCTCTCGTCCTAAGAAAGTTTAAGAAGTTTCAAGGCACTCGGTTTCAAGGAGTCGAAAGTGTGTGAACGGACATTTAGGCTTTTGCTTTAGAACAGTTACTGCTGCAGACGCCGGCACGTGTGGCGCGTGGAACACCATTCCCTGCATTCTTCTACATATGCTTGGGTAATTTAGCAATACATCTATTTCACTTCTGTCGTCGTAATGGAGAGGCCGCGAATGGTCCGGACTCCCGAAGAGCAACACGCCTGCGAAGAGCAACGGCGGGAACGGCAACGCGAATATCAGCGGCGGCGGTGGGCGGCAAACACCGATGAAGATCGTGCACAAAACACCAAGCGCATGTGGCAAACTAGACAAGACGACGAACGTCACGGGGCGTAGAACGCGTCAAATAAATGTGTGTGTGTGTGTATCCTTTCGTCACGATATCCACCGATCAAGACAATGAATGTGTTCGTACCTTTGTTTGAAATTCTCAAAATAAGGTCTGTAGGATTGTGCTAGTCCAGGCGATGGATTGATAATAAAAAAGACGGAAATAAACGAAATCACTGATTAAAAAACACAGACACACATAAGTCGGCCAGTGACATACCACGACGCGAGCAGAAAAAAAATCGTCGAGTAAACAGTGCACTGCTGACTAAGTCTTAGGCGTGGCTCAAATTGGAGCCTACGGCTCTCGAAATTGGATAGAGTTGAGATGTCCAAGCCAGGTAGGAAACAATCCAAACAGAAAACCGTATAGCACTCATGGGGAAAAAGAACTTGTGCTCATAGAGTCATGCAGCAGTTCGTCCTAACGTGTGGGGCTCACAGAACTACTCATTTTGAGTACAAAATACCAAAAAGAACAAAAACCGAGATCACGAGAAAATAATTTCTAACCTCCAAGGCAAAGAAAAAAATACACGCCAAGAAAAAAAATAAAGTTTGATCACATGGTTGATCATCAAATAATAATAATAATAATAATAATAATAATAATAATAATAATAATAATAATAATAATAATAATAATAATGCAATTTTCGGCGAGACACTTAGCCGGTTGGTGTTGTGAAGATTACTGATCCAAATCGGTTCACTAATGAGTTGGGGCTGTACGGGCTATTTTCTCGGGATCGTGGCCGGGCAGATGAATAAAACTTGTTGTTTTTACTTTATTCTTTGCGCAGGAGCGCTTGAAAAAGCGTGTCCCTGCATGAGTTCTTAGCACTGACTCTTCTACAACGACAGATTGTTTTTTGTTTTTTTTGTGAGCGCGTGCTTTCGGCAATAACGTTACTATAGACCTTTTCAATGTTTACAAAATCACAGTCCAGCGTGCGATCTTCACAGTCCAGCACGTGCGTGTTCGTCGCTTCGGAAAGCGAGCAAAGCACGCGCCATACGCATGAACACTCATAATGGCACCGGCACACGCTCTTTTTTGGAAAGGTCTATTAGCGGCGAGATGTTTTGGTGGCGCCCTCCATGGTTCCCCCTTGTGACGTCATTACCTTGCGAACAACAAGTTCGATGGTGTTTGTAAATAGCTTGGTGGGAGCTTGAAATCATTGCGCTCTCAAAGAAACACTGCCAACACCGTCAAAATTGCAGTTCTTTCATTCCTCTTATTCCGTCGATGATAAATCCCCTTTCCGACGTCATAGTCCGCGTTCGGCCAATCGTGGAAGGCCGACCACAGCGACGCTTTCGGTCGCGCACGGGGCTAATAGACGATTGCAAACACAGCGATAGGCCGCCGCCATGCTTCTGCTCGTGCAGGCACGCCCGTGCAATAAGAAGCTTGTTAAAGCTACGAGTACGTTCACGCCCACGCTGCACTTGCTTGCACGCATCGGGGCTCTATGTTTGAAATTTTCTATAGACCTTTCCAAAAAAGGGTCCCGGGCCGGTTCTATTTTCAGTGTTCGTGTGTATGGAGCGTGATCTTGCTCGCTTTGCGAAGCGAAGAACATGCGCATGCTGGGCTGAGGAGATCGCACGCTGGGCTGAGGATTTGTAAATATTGGAATTGTGTATTGGGCAGGAGATTGAACTATGCATGCCGGCGCTTTATCGAGCTTGTTGTCCCCACTGCCCGGTGTTGACTAACACAGCATTAACAAAGAAATTGAACCTCGCCTAGCATGATCTGGGCACCAGCGCGTCGCTTTGACCAGTGCTTTGGTCGCACGAGGAGCGGCCTTCAAATCATCATCTTCATTTGCTCTGAACAAAAACAAACAAGAAAATTGGGTTTGTGGTCCATACAGCCGAAGCGTACCACTAGAGGCGTGAGTGTTCGATCTCGTCCACAATAGTCGATGACAGGCAAATAATTCAGTGGAAGCTCCGCCTCGAGCACGCGCTTGTTGCCTTTCACCGGGCTTCGGCTGCGCGTGCGACGAAGTGTTACCAAAGGCAGAAAGCTCGAGACTGAGGCGGAGGGCGCATTGAAGTCTAATGGCAAATTCCGCTATACTCTGTTTCACCTTATGATGTACCGCAGGAAAGGCTGCAAGCGCGAGCTCTTTCTTTGGGCACATCTCGGCGGCACAAGCTCTCGTGACTTAAGAGCGGCTGCCAACATTATGAGCTCGCGCTTTAGCCTTCGCTGCGGTACAACATAAGGTGAAACGAAGTATATACTTCGTTTCAGCGTGGGTCCAGACGCAGGCGATGCTGCAAGCGCGAGCTCCGGGCTTTCAGCGTCCCTGCCGAGCACGCGCGCTCGTGCAATGCAAGCACTGTTCAGGGCCACACGCTCGCGCTCGTAGCATCGGCTGCGTCTGGACCCAAGCTGAAACGAAGTATAGTAGATTTGGAGCGGTTACAGAGCGCTTTTTCTTTTTGTATCTTTATGCACGTGCAAACGCGAGCTAGCTAGCTTTCGCTGCTCTAAACGCGCGAGCATGGAGCGGTTTTGGATCGCTCCAAATCTATCAGCGCAATTTACCATTAGCTTCTCACAGACTATAGATCAAATTCAGAGAACAAGCCTACTACTAGAAACGCCTGGCGCATTTTCGTGACACGTCTGCTCGGTTGCGCTCACGCTACGCCTCAAGCCCCTTGACAAACTTCACGCTTGGCGTTCCTTACAAGCACTGCAAACCAATGGTGCTCAATCGTGCAAGACAGTTGCCACGAGCGAGTACTCCACTGTCATTTACTTCCAAAAGCCGCTCATTTCAGTGCTGCCGAGATTTGCTTCCAAGGCTGCACGAGCACGGGCCTCGTGCATTGGCGCATCGGATGCACAAAAGAGAGCGTCGTTCGAAAACGATGCTTTTCCGTTGCCGTGCGAGTGGTTTCGCTAGGATCGCTATCCGCTTGTACTTGCTCGCGTGCAGGCGACAGGGAAGAGCCGTCTTCGAACGACGCTCTTATGTGGAGCTTGCCAAGTGATAGATCTAGAGAGACGCTGTATAAAGTGGCATCACACATAAAAAAGAAAAAACAAAAACAAAAAAACATCGAGGCATTTTACTTGAACAAAACATTGATGCTTCACGGCGAGGTTGCAAAACCAAACTTGACAAACAGTAAAAAATAAATAAAAAATAAGCCATGCATTAGAAAGAACAAGGATTCTACAAGACCTAAGAAATATCAAGGTCGTAGTGTTGTTACCTAGCGCAGGCCAGCGCATGAGGGCAGGGCAATGACACGAGTGCTGCGTTAGCGTTCCGATATCTTCAATCTGTGTCCCAGCGGCACGCTGCTCTGGTGTCCAATCTGTGCTCAGCGCTGGCCTCCGGCAAGGGAACCACAGCGGAAGCTTGTTATTGTAGCTGGTGTTGGCTTATACGTTCTCTTCTCTCTCACTGTGAGGAATGCTTGGAAGACAGCATCCTTGTTCTAGGAGCAGATCTTATATTGTCATGTTCTTTTTCATTTGGTAGCCAAAGTGGACGTAGGAAACAGATATAGACAATTTCAAGCTGGAGTCAGTCCTAAACACATTTATTTTTTCTTTCTCTCTCTCTCTCTCTGTTTACTCACTATTTCATAAAACGGCTTCTACCCGATGCCATTTTGCGTGTTACACTTATGGACAGCTTATTGTAGTTACGCAGTCAAAGCTACGGGCGCGCGTGCGCTTACGCATCTTGAGCGCCCATCAAAGCTGTGCACGCGCACTCTTAAACTTTTGAAATGCCACAGAACGTTGTCCGCGAGTTTAATGGGTATGACGCGTGCTATGTACGTTTTCTGAAGCCATGTGCGTGCTGAGGTGTGAATATTGCAGGCAAAGCTATGATTTGGTAAGTATTGAAATGGTCTATTAAAAACGTCCGCGACCAAAAACGTCGCTGCACTCTAAAAAATGGTCACGCAGAGCAAGCGTGACGCAAAGCGATTTTTTGCACGCTTGTTCTAAGCGTGGTGTTTTTCAACGCTTAGAATTCACGCTCCCTAAGCGTGAACTGGGCATAGGTTTAACGCTTGCAGGCGTGACGCAAAGCGATTTTTTACACGCTTGTTCTAAGCGTGGTATTTTTCAACGCTTAGAATTCACGCTCCCTAAGCGTGAACTGTGCTATGGTTTAACGCTTAGCAGGCGTGAAAGGGCCCTTGTGTTTACACGCTTATTACGGCGTGCGTTTTCTCCACGCTTAGATAATGGCGCCTCCTAGGCGTGTGAAATGCGCGTCGCGGTGGAGACCTCTGGCCGTGGGCATTGGGCTTTCCGCATTTAGTACATCGTCCCAATAACTAAGATTATTGGGACGATATACTAAATGCAAGAAAGCCCAATGTCCACGGCCAGAGGTTTCAACCACGACGCACATTTCACGCGCCTGGAAGGCGTCATTATTTAAGAGTGGAGAAAACGCACCCCGTAATAAGCGTATGAACACACGGGCCCACATGCATCATATTGTTATCGGATACCGTTATAGGAGCTCAAAAACGATCTACTAAATCTCTCTAGTTACTTCTTTAGGCGAATTGAGTAGTGCAAGGAAGATCAACGTGCTGCTTCGTGTATAATTACGCACATATACGAATGGCAGTTGTGAATCAAAGGAAATTGTCCCGATGCGTCGCGTAGAAAATGCATGTTACGCCTGGTACATTGTGCTAATTAGCTGCAAGCTGTTCACAAGCGTGCACCTTGTATATAGATTTTAGGAAATTTATCTTTGGCATCTAAAAACCCAAAGAGAGAGAGAGAGAGAGAGAGAAAGATCTCGTTAGGCTCCAGTAACAAGAAGGAACAGTCCAAAAGGAACTAAATAGAAAAGGGCAAACAAATTTCAGCTTTGGGGCTAAACTCTTTATTAAAAATCTATTTTTGTTTGTACAAATAAGCCGTTAAAAAGTATAAAGCCCACTAACTGATAAGAACTGCAACAACTATGAGTATCATGAAACAACTATGAACGAATGCCAATACTTTGAATTTTTAGCGGGTTTGAATCAGGATATATTTTTTCAGTAAATGTTAGAAACAATATCAATATATAATTCGTTACTATATGTTTTCCAGCTACGCAGTGATAATTGTGTCGTGTCATACTTCTTTGCGGTTCATTTTCTACAACAATTGGTATATTAGAAAATTGTGCTTGGTGGCAAGTCTGCGATTTTGTAAAAGAAATTAACCACAGAATAAGAAAGAAGTCTTTCCTTCTAAAAATGGTTCGTAACAAAACACAACCAGTTTAAACAACGTCAACACTTCGCTAACAAAGGTCAAACTGGCATACAAATTAAATGAGTTCAATTGAGCAAAGTGTTGGCTTCGTTAGGAACGTAAACATTTGCTAACAAAAATTGAATTGGAGTAATGACTAGATTTAGTTTTGGCGCATTCGACCACGTGGCACTTGCCATTTTTTTCTACATATCTTAGATTTTTCATTTTAAAGCGCACTTTCGTTCACTTGACTAGAGCATATTAATATTTTGATGTACATAACTCCCCTCCAACCATTCCTCAAAGACGAGTATGAAAAAAAAAAAAAACATTCCGCGAGAAAAGTTTATTTTTGCTTTAAATAATGTGCAACTTTGAGAGAAGATCACGCAACCTTTTCTGGGCCCACGCTGCCTCAGACCTGCTTGCTGGTTTCACTACTGTTTGCACAAAACCAAGCAGCTGCCCAGATGCTGCTGGGTATCTTACGTTCTTTAAGTAGTAAACACAGAGGCATAGCACCAGCGCTTTCTCGAGAGACGTGTCTGGTTGCAGGTCGATTTCGTTTCGTGGTTTGTTGCCGCAGATTAGCCGTCTCGTTTCGCCCCACACAATGCAGGGTCCAAGAATATCCGTCGGTGCAACCTGTTGACAATAAGATTAAGATATTATGGCCTAAAAAAAAACTTAGTATTACAAAAATGAGAATAAACACTTGAATGTTAACATTGTCCACGTTGCACTAACTGAGGCGCTCATAACAGGCTGTTCTTAGTTTGTAAAGCTGTGTAACATTAAGAGCGCTTCGAGCGTGCTTGAAGTATTATCTTTATTGCGAAAGTGCTCTACTCACCGCTGAAATCAGTGCGTTTTTGGCGAGCCTCGGCGGCAGGTATACGTCAAGGCCGACGAACGATGGTTGCTCCAAGGTTGCCAACTTTGCTGCCGCTGGGAGAACCTTCTTGAGGCGTCTTTCGTTTTCTTCGATGTCGGTTTCAAACCTTGGTTTACTTTCAAAAGCAAGCTGAAAGGAAATATGTTTTTTAGCTTCCCAGGCCCATACTGGAGTGTGCACATAACAATATACTTGCATTAAGTTCTTTTGTTGTGCATAAGGTCAGGTAAACGAAAGCGGAATTGGCTGTCAGCATTAGTGTTCTTGTTAGAGTCTGGCCTTGAAACTGAACGCTATGTCTTCAAGTTATCAAAAACATTTTGGATGCTTTTTATTTCTTTATCAGCTACTGGGTGCTTTTGGTTCGGCACCATATATGCAAGCTCCCTTAACATGCCACCATTAGGCACCGCTCTTATAAATATTTCTGTTAATTACAGCAATGAGCAAAAATGAAAGCTATTTCTGCGCACATAAAACAAAAGGCTTATTTCAGAATGTAAATGAAAATCGCGATAACTTGTTCCCTTCAGTGTGAGCAATAACAAAGTCATAATTCCAGCTTTCGTCTAACTTATTCATGCATTTTCTAGTTTATATGTTCACATAAATCGTGGCATTATGTTTATAGATGTTCGTTATGGGAGCTCAGCAGACTTGATTCCTGAGACTTGCACTTTCTGCGCGATATCAGGGTAAGTTTAAAAACAGCTAGGGTGGCCACAAGCTGGTTGTTTCAGCTGCATGGGTGGGTGAATTAGCGCCAACTTGTACAAAAAATAATTATTGCAGAAACACGCTCATATGTCAAGTTTTAATTAAGTCACAAATATTCAGCGCATGCTGCGTGCGTAAGCAACTAGACATGCCACGTAAACTTCCTCTCCGTGTTTAGCAGTCCACTATTTTGTTACCTGAATTATTTCTAATCAAATAACTGTGCAACATGTCGACAGTAGCTAACGCAAACAAAAATAATCTGCATGATCGTAAATCATTTTGTTTCGTTGCGTCATTAATAGACACAATTTAAAGTACCAGACACAGTTCTTTAATTTATTTTTACATGCTGTACTGGCCTCAAATAAGAGAATAGCTGCGTGCTAAATTTGTAAACATCGTGGATCTTCCCGAGACTTGGTTTTACTGAAGAAAGACACAAAGTTTTACCTTCGCAATGCATTGCCGTCTAGACTTCCAGTTCTTCGCCGCAAGATTGTGGTCCTGTCCCAGTCTGCTGACCAGGCATCGAAGGATCTTGAGCTACGAAGAGGGGGCCACTTCAGCACATTTGCTTTTTGCGAATTTATCTTACTCAAACAGGGAACACGATCACATCTTTATTTTCTGTCACTACACAAACTGTGCACTGGATTTGTGTGATCACTTGCCTCGTTTTCTCAGAGTAAATGTAAATCGCAAAACAATTGCATTGGAAATTCCTATCACATCAATGCTTGCTCCAATATGAAGCGAGCTGCCAATGCTGTGGTCATTTATTGCGAACGAGGCATGCAAGAACTGCCGACAAAATAGGTGTTATAAAACTCGGACGAAAAAAAAAATGAAAGACGTTTACAACTCCCTGTAATGCCGAATTAGAGCGCAGCTCTTGAGGAGGAGGAGGGGAGGGTACGGAGGGGACGGTATGCCTCTCCTCCTCACTGCTCATCTACTCCTCCCCTGCTCCTCACCTCCTCCCCCTCTTCTCTTCCTCATTCTCCTCCTCCTCCTCCTCCTCCTCCTCCCTCCTGTGCGGCGCATTATGGGAAACGTCCCATAATGCAACGCGCACGTCACAGCGGTGCATTATGTGATGTTTCCCACAATGCGCCGCACGGTTACGCCGACGGCGACGGCGTCAGCGACGCGTCACGAAAAAGCGTTACGCCGACGCGTTACGGTTACGGTTACGCCGACGTTGACGACGACGACGCTCAAGCCGGAAACGGGCGCCTAGGAGCTGCGCTCTAAAACTCGATTTTTCTGCAAAGCTTTATCTCAAAGAAACGATTGGGTTGAGGCCGATCAAAACCAAAATGAAACACGCCTGCAAGCACCGGAACATGCAAAGATTCACGCGGCTGCTTCTGATGTTACCGTGATTCTTTGCGCCTCCCGTCACCACTGCGACCCTTTTCCTCCTACAATGCAACGTTGTGTACCCTTCCTGCTTTCTTGCTGCCACCCTTTTTCCCTTGCCACATTGCCACGTACCCATTCCCTCCTTCACCCATATTCTGGGTGTTCGTCGATTCCAAACCATAAACTTTCAACATGGGAGACCGACGCAGAGGCGCGACTTCAGGCAAAGTATGCTTTTGAAGTTTTTGCTACAGCGATACAACACTCGGAATAACAAGCTCACCTATCTACTGCAGTGTCTACAGCCAAGAACAAACTCGCCCGACTACCTCAACTACGCCCCAACGTGCACGGTTCACCCCTTCACCTTTCCGAATAAACAACATTTGTCTCAATGCCGCGCTCAATCACAAGAAGCAAAAACTGGTTTCTAGATCTGACAGTTATGCTGAACAGCACATCGCTTCGACAAAAGCAATACGGTGGAGATTGTGCTACTTGATACTTGCGCTTTCACAACAAAACAAGAAAACAAAACAGCGGATTAAGACAGTAAAAGGGGACAAACGAAAACAGGGTTCTTACCTAAATATTGCAGTCTTCCATGAACAGCTGGCGAATGGCCGCAGTAAAGGCACCAGCCAAATGGGAAGCCCTTTCCTTGGCTGGCATTCAGATCCGTCTCCCGCAGGAATTCGGGGCATTCGCACTCGCTGTGTTTGCAGCGACCCTGCTGCACTCCACGCACGTCAAGTGCGGTAAACATGGTGCACTGTGCCCGAACTCACGTGCCGTCTAACTCTCGCCAGTCACAGTCAGTCAAGCTGGTCCAGCCCCAGCCACAAACAAAGCCTGTCGGGAACTGACTGAGCGAGCCAGCCAGCAACGGGAACAGCGCAACGGCTTTCTCGCTTTTCCCGCCAAAAAAGAGGACGCATGCGCTCTCTGTGCTTCCAGAAAAGAAAAGCTAACATCAACTAAAAATCAACAAAAAAGCACGCGCAAGTGCATCTTCGGGAGGGTCAATCCATTCGGATATATATTAGCGTGACGATGAATGGAGGCGCACGCGCTTCTCCGAAAATCTAAGCGTGTGTTTTGCGGTCGTCACGCTAACGCTGTTGATCACGTCCGAAAAAAAGGCCGACCGGGATTCCTCGGACTGCTCTAACGCTTAGACACAGAAAACAAACGCTTATTATCGATCACGTGGTGCTTAAAACGTCATTCCCGTGGTATCGACAGCGGTTCCACGCTTGAAACTCGCGGTTAGCGTGAGGTTCAGCGTGATAGTTTTTAGAGTGTAGTCGGCTTTCCGCGATTGACCAAATCACGGACATAAGAGCATTGTCAAAATGTCAACTTCGACGGTTCTGGTATGAAAACGCGATGGCTCCTAGCTTCTACTATGCTTTTAAAAGCACCATTTTACTTGTCGCATCTGATGGTAAGTAGCCCGGGTCATAACTCGTGACGCCTCGGCAAGGCAAATCCTTGTCATGATGTCACGAATGGAAACTCTATGAGGGCGCCACACAAACATCTCGGAGTTGGATCCTGGGAGAGTAGCGCCATTGCCTTCCCTGACTGATTACAGGACACAAATATATACTAATATACAGACGACCAAACCCTCGCAAGGCGATTGGCTGATCAGTCCCTGGTGCCATGGCAATCGCCATTTCGGTCTTTTCCAATTTTCGAAGTTTCGAAAGGGTCGACCTGAACCAGCCGTGCTAAGATCGCTAGGGAGCGTCATCGTAGTGAAAGTGTTCCCCGACAACATAAGCAAATTTGGCACTGCGTATGCAAGCAATTTATCAATCTTGCTTAGCTAGACAGATCTCTAATAATGTAATTCTTCTTCAAGGAAGAAAGATTATATTTCAGTGCTTCCAAGCAACGGCGCTCCATTCAGTGGAGGAGCAAAGATGCGTCCTTGTTTAGCTGGCGTGTGAATAACAGAATCTCAGGATACAAGAACTTTCTTTATAAAGAACCTGTCACCCCAATTTCGAATCAGCTCACCAAGAATAGAGAAGTCAAGGATAAACTGCTCACACCATGAGCCAAAATGGCAACCAAGCTTGGCGCAACTTTGCCAGGATCTAGGAATGCATTACCTATAAAACAGAAGTATAAGCCTGTAGCTCCCAAGGTTAGAACAGTGTGACTGGAGAGCAAAATAAGCCAGTTTCCGAGAAAAGAGGCCTGTGATTTTCAGCCCGTGTAAATAATCTATGCATCGCAGACAGCTCAAACTCAGTGAGAACGTGACGCTAGCAGTTGGGATTGATAGACGCGAAAGCGTGAAAACGTAACGCTACCTGTCTAAAAGAAAAGATTGAGAAACAGAAATTTTGTTTGAGTCGACGTCTCCTAAGCCTAATATCGTCAAAACAAGAACTGACATTGTGAACGCTTGTGGGATTTATATCAGTGAAAAACACTTGTCAGTAAGAAATAGAACACTGTTTTCTTTTTTGCTGATAAATTTTTTTTATTTTTCTTATTTTTACTGAAATAGGTGCTACAAGAACCCAAAGTGTTACTTCTTGTTTTGGCGATGTTAGGCTTAGGTGGACGTCGGCTGAGAGAAAATTTTCGTGTATCTCAATCATTATTTGATGCAGGTAACGTCATGTCTCAGACTTCCGCGTTCTTTCCCAAACGCTATCACCTTCACACGGCGTTTGAGCTTTCTGCGATGCATAGTTTACTTACACGGGCCGAAAAAACACGGTTCTCTTTTCCCAATAACTAAACGTGTCCTCCCCCTTCAAAAAAAAAAAAGAAAAAAAAAGAAGTTTTTCTTTTTTGTTTAGCCGCAAACATAAACTATGCACTGCCGACCGTTCATTCTGCGAGCTAATATTGCGCTAGAGGTTCGAACCAGAGGCCAATGTTTCAGCACAAACCGTTATTTTATGCAAAAATTAGAAGTAATTTTCCGAAACTTTCACTGGGACCATGGAGCCCATTTTCGCCAGTCTTCGGTAACTGGCGCCATAGAGCTCCATGCATTTGAGAGCTCGGGCTGCAGTCATTTTCCCAATTAAAATTTCAGGAAATCACTCATTACTTTTTTATAAGATAAGGGTTAGTGCTGATATTCTGGCATCTGGTTCGGACCTATAGCACTACATTTGGGTGGAGAATCAGTGTTCGGCAATGCATAAAGTATTCTTGCGTTAAAAAAATTAATTTGTTTAAAACCTTTTTTGGCAATAAATTTTGGTGCCCCTCGGGAGAGAGAGGGGGGGGGGCACTTTGTATTTGACTATTTGTATTACATTTTTAGGTCCTCCCTACGCGTCTTCCGCGCCCAGCAGAGATAAGCAACGGAGACCAGAGGACAAGAGAAAACAAACATTCGTCTGCATTCTAATATTTATTTTGGCGAACAGGAAAGTCTGTTGTTAGTTTCTAAATGCGATCTGAAACGGCATTATTGTTCATATATTTCCATAAACTCATTATTTATCGCAGTTTTTCTGCTCGCTGCCTGTCTCTCTCTAGGCGTTTTTGCGTTTTTCACACTGAAGCCCCTTCATGTTTCAAAAGTAGCGCAAGGCGCGTCGATGCACGAGGCACGTGCAACGTGCAGCCCTTGGGAAAATCATGGCAGAACAGCGCAGCACTGAGCTAGATTTCAGACGCCATGTTCTTCCTAGAAATGGTGCGCGGCACGTGTCGAGCATGTCTACAGCAATGAATGACGTCACTTTTCCCAGAATAGAGGGGCTTTACTCCACACCTCCTGGAAACGGGTTTGCAAACCAGTATTCTGACGAAGAGCAGGCCGAAATAGGACGTAGGAAGCGCAAAACTGCATGTTTATATCTTCTTTTTTTTTTCAATTGTCTAACTTTAATTTAAGCTATAAAAAAAACTTTTTTTTTTTTGAAACATTGCTTGCGTGTCGAATGTGGTGGTCCAAGCTGCCGCAACGCCGCACCCTGTTCTCTCGATGATTTCGGACGTGGTTGGAACTTCGAATCCATTAGGAAATAAGAGCTTAATCTACGTTATGTAAGCCATTATGATCTGCGTATGTATTGGCCAGAGTGGCTCGAATCTCGCGCCGCCCGTTGACCGCTTCCGGCAGCGGCGGACGCAGAGCGAAGAAGATCTAGCTCGAGATCGGCGGCGCACAGCCCGTGCTGGGCCGGAGCCCACTTCGAGCGCCCGACCTGCATGCGGAGCTGCGAGCGGACTTGTACGTAATCCGTTAGAGGTAACGAAATTACTTGTAATCCCTTACATTTAGCAGTAATTTAGTAATGGATTAATTACATATTTTCTAGAGTAACTTTAAAGAAAGTCCCTTACATTTTTTACGTAACGGATTCCTTGTAATCCGTTACATTCTTTTCGGGACCAAACACCCTTTCCGAAAAAAGCTTCTTTTTTTTTTGCGGTGGGGGTGGGGGTGAAGTCGAGCGCATGACACTGTCACCAGCGCAAAGGGAGGCTTGGCACTCTTCAGTTCCGCAAAGCCTTTTTTTGCAACACCAAGCCCCCGAATCTATTTTTTTAGACCCTAACAACAATGTCGAAAAATCCAAATGAACATTTCTAGAAAAAAGAAAAAAAAGGAGGTGAGGGGCAAGATATATTTGCTTTTTTAGTTCCTTTGTTTTTTCTTTCTGATCGAAGGCGGGGAGAGGACATCAAGTGATTGTATGCCTCTTCGAGAAGCTCGAGGTGGTAATTGCACAGGCGAGAATTAACAATATCATTGGCGGTTATAGTGGCTACGACCATTTTCATTATGTCACAGCACGAGACAACGCTCCATCTCCCTAAAATCCACTAAAAGAGATGTGATAAAATGTGAAGGTGTTATTGCCACAAGCGTGCATTCCTCTTTCGTTGCTTCACACTTATTATCTTCTCTTAGAAAACAGGATGTCTTTTTTTCTGTTTCTTTCACCTTTTTTGACCCAGTTTTAAATGCTACTTACTTTTTTGTAGTCCAACTTTAGGGTTGGCCCACTTTATTTGTGAATTCCAGCCAGGTTATCTGCATCTCAGTCACCCTTTTTGTGAGTCAGCTTTTGCGAGCACTTCAAAAATGGTAAAGTCTTCCTTTCTTCTTCTTCCTCTACTGACCACAGCAGTACGCATCTAATCTCAACCAGATATTTTTACAAATAAAACATAATGGTGGCTGACGTAAACTTGATATTCTGGCTTGAGGAGAGAGTGAAACTCGTGAGCGGGGGCGATAGCGCGGCTTACTTATAGTCAGTGACACGTCAAGAACGAAGTGGAAGCTCCTCCCACCTCTTTCCATTTCAGCGGAGCGAACGGTGGAGAGAAGACGACCTCCTCTCCACCGTTCGCTCCGCTGAAGTGGAGAAGGGTGGAGGAGCTCTGACTCTGCCCTTCGCTGCCCGTGGCATCAGCGGACGTCTATCTGGAGAACACCGGAGTAAACTGCAGTCGGTTCGTGCTCCGTGCGTTTTTGAACTGCACCAGAAAGGTACGCACGGCAAAAGTGCGTTTACATTTCCTTGTTTTAACCGCCGTCCTAATGAATTGTTGTTATGAGTGTCGTTTCTTTTATTCCTCATATTTGTTTACTTGAAACGTTTTGTTATTCACCAACGTCTCAACCGAGGTTCGACCTGTTCAGAACCAAGGGAACAAGAATATCAAGCCATTAACCTTATTTATTCTTGAATTATCACCTTACTGTTACAAATATGTTTTGATATCGTCTGGCAATATATGCCGGTATAAAGAGATGAAAAGAATTCTTATTTTAAAATTTTGGACAAAACCCGAGACTGGGGAAAAGGACAACACAACACAAAGTCTCAAAATTGAGACTTTGTGTTGTGTTGTCCTTTTTCTCCCCAGTCTCGGGTTTTGTCCAAAATGTTAAACCATCACCAGCTTGTTTGCGCCCTAACTTTTTGTTCTTATTTTAGTTTTGGCTAGATGTATGATGACTATTACAGCCTCTTGATTTCGATAATGGAAAATTTTAGTAGACCAACCTGATGAGTCTGATAACGATACCCGAAAATCCACCGCCGTCTTTGCGCAATCATCGTATCGTTATCGGGGATATCAGAGGTATCGAAACGATCTACTAAAACTCTCGAATATCAGGCAATCACGGCTGCAACGAGGAAGCTTTGCTCCATCTTCGAGGTAAATAGTACTTACATTGCTTCGCTGAAAACTCTCAATGCAGGGCATGAAGCATTCGCGAGGCACAGTATGGCACTCCCATGCAGTGCTTCAGTTCAAAGGGTGTTCAGCGAAGCAGTCGACATATTGAGTAAGAAATAACGCAAAATGTCTGACGAGATTTTCGAGAGTTAGCTGTTGCTCAAAATACTCAAGGTCATTAAATGGAACAGGTTGCAACAATAAGACTTGAATAATTCTCTACCCTTTGTTTCTTACTTGAGGGCAATAATCTTGAAAGTAACGCCACGAAAGTAACGGATTACTTTTTGGTGTAACGGTCACTTACTTTTATTGAGAAATAATTGTAATTGTAATAAATTACAATTTAGCCTTGAGTAATTGTAAATTTAATTCCTTACTATTTTTAGTAACGTGTACAAGTCTGGCTGCGAGCATGCACCTCGTTTGTTCCGGAAAAGTCTGCGCCATCTATATGATGAAAAGGATACAAATAACTCCTGTCGAAAATGAAAAGAAACTAAATGAGTGGTCTCGCTTTAGGGGTACGATATATTATCACAGCTGAAATATTACGTCAAAGTGAAGCCGCGTACTCTTAAAACCGATTTCAAAGATGCGACCAGCTGCTGTTTAGCGGGCGGCAAGCGGTTAGCTTTTAGTCAAGGAACACTGGCGCAGGACCCTTGTGACAACACGTCGCGGCCATACTAAGGGGAGGTGTGCCGAACAGAAAATCGATAGCATGCCACTTGTTCATGACGCCGGTGGCACCGATACCCTGCGCCTGGTGCCATCGGGCGGCGCACAATGGCACCAAGCGAAGAAGTGCGTCCTGCATGAGCACGCGGAGTACGAGACACTCTCGTGCCCCGTGACGCTTGACGCCACGCCCTTCCAGCAGAAATGCACCGGTATCCTGGCTACAGCGCCACTTTTTCGTCAGGAAGCGGCGGCACTGGAACTACCCATAAACGCGGAGTGCTCGGTACACCTACCCCTATAGCCACCGTAGCCGTACGGCTGACGATCAGTGTTGCCATCCCTCTAGCAGATAGTCTTGGTTTTACCGTAGACGTCCGAAACCAAGCTTTGAGCCGTGATATTTATAAAACTGTACACAATATCAGGGGGAAAATACCCTGTAATTCAGGGACACTGATTAGCTGAAAACAGTCGGAATCCCAAATTCAAAAATATTGATAGGAGTTGCCGTTAAGTCTATAGCATTAAAAGCTGGGAGACAGAAAATCACAAACACGCATACTAAGAACGCTAGGCGTCGGCAAATGCATAGTACTTTATACGGTGTGCAAGTTTCTTCTGCTCCGTGCGCACCTCATTATTTATTTATTTATCAATACTGCCAGGCCAGTTTTGGGTCAAGGCAGGAGTGGGTGATACATAGACAATTGGCACACTGATGTTTGAATGGCATACAAACAAAGTATACAAAACAACAAAATTCTCTTTCTAGGCAATCAATGCACGAAACCTTAACCCACTCACTTTTAACATTTGACATAGTAATATACATATAAAATAATAAGAAATTGGAACTTCATAATTAACAGTTATCAAAAACATTCTTAGCACTGAAGAATGATCTCTACGGCTTTCTCAAAAGAGAGAATGAATCAATGGTAACAACATCACCGATAAGACTGTTTCATAAAGCAACTCTATGCACAAAAAAATACTGTTTATAGCTATTTATTTGGTAATATATGTGGGCTACGGTCGTTGAGTGATGCAGATATCCGAGTAGAAGCCTCTTGGTTTTAAATATTTCGAGCTATCAATCTTTATACTGTTCTTGAAAATCTGAAAGAACAACTTGACCCGTTGGCACGCTCTTCTGTTTGTCGGAGGATTTATATTGGCTCCGTTTTAAATCCCGTGACAGACGTGGTTCGTTTGAAATACGAAAATATTACGCGCACCGCTCGTGATTGGACATCTTCGCGTTCTTTGAGCAGAGAGCTCTGCCATGGGCTCCACACTGCAGACGCATATTCTAAGACAGGTCCAATGATTGATTTATATGCAAGAATTTTCACAGAAGGAGGAGATTTGCCAAGCGTTCTTCTCTAGATACCACAATTTGTTTGTTGCACGCTTCTTACTCCACATGCTTTTTTCACCCTAGGTCACTGAATAAAATCCCTCCCAAATATTTAGAACTGTCAACTTTCGTCAGCTGTACGCCGTCAACCTCATGAGCAAAGTTTAATACATTTTTTTTGTTTAAATATGGATGTACTGAGTTTTACTGATATTAATCTTCATGTTATTCTCATGACACCAAGACGCGATGCTAGCCAACAGATCCCTCACTTTTATGTGGTCCTGTATTGTAGAAACTGGAGGTAAATAACGAAGCCATCGGCAAACATTCTTAACTTAATTGAAGCATCAGTGGTGGATTGAAACAAGTTGTTAACATAGACCAAAAAAAAGCAGAGGCAACAGGACGGAACCTTGGGGTACCCCGGAATAAACATCCAATAATCCTGAAAAGATACCATATACATCCACGAACTGTTGGCGGTTTGAAAGGCATGCATTAACCCATCTAATCACATATGAGGGAACTTCGAGGTCTATTAATGTATTAATTTGTCTACGGTGAGGTACTCGGTCGAACGCAGGTCAATAAACACTGCATCAACCTGCATACGGTTATTAACGTAAGTGGATAATTCATGATAAAATCCAATTAAGGAGCGGTGCAACGATATTCAATTGGAATGTTTTTCACTTTACACGAGCTTACTGGCCCTAGTGTGACTCAAGGATACTCGCTCGCAACGCCACTGGCCAAGAAACTCCTTTGTTGCGGTGTAATTTCAAGGACAAAAGCGATCATTTTCATTCAATCTCTCCTTTGCAAAATTTGATGACGTAACGTGGGGATCGCAGTACACCCAAGTGACGATATTTGAATGCGGTTCATAGATTGGACCCGAGCATTGCGTGGGCACTCGATTTGGGCTCGTGATAATTACTAGCTCGAGAAGCATTCGGGTAGTGGCCAGTGCCCAATCTCTGCAACGACGACAATAGCCGAGCCATAACAATGTCTGGAACTCAGCGCGTGTCCTGTGCTTTGCCAACCCCAGCGCGTGGCTATGATCAAAATTGGCGGCATATAATCGGCTCCCGATCACGTGGCCGCTTGTTCTGGCTGCGAGTTGAGGGGGTGAACGCTGCTCGTTTTTCTTTAATTTTTTTCTGGGACTTCTATTGCGTGGGGTGAAAAACGAACGCGTGTTTCATAGGTCATTAACGTCAGGGATCCGTTCTAAGCGGTATTTGCGCAAAGTACAAAAATTGTTGCATCGCCCCTTTAACTGGGTTACCGTTGACAGGCAGCTGCGGTAACCATGTTGGTTGGGGTTTATAGAATATTATGCAGTTCTAGGAAGAAACATTTGCTTCTTTTCTAGAACGCTTCTTTACCCTCAAAATGCACGCGCGTGTCCCCCCCCCCCCCTTCCCGACCCCGACCCCGACCAATGACGGCACAAGCATATGGCTGGTTTGTCATCGCGCGTCTCCCCTCGGTTTTCTGTATTGCCATTTGATTTGCGTTCCCCTCCTGCTTTTGGAACACTTGATCGCCGCCGCCGTATTATAGTTTTTAGCCGATGATATCACTCGCGCAAAAACATGACGAACGCCGAACGCCGTGACATTGCGCTTTTGGTGCTGTTGGCCCTAAAGTTACTCGGTAGGAGCTTCCTGCAAGTAGCGATATTCTTTGACTACATGACGGTGCAGATTTTAGGAAGTGAATGGCCGCGCACAGCAGAAGGGAAATAAATGACGCCATTTTGTTCCAGGGGAACGTGCTTTCGTTACTTGTGAGAAAGAAGTATCAAAGGACTTTAATTGGCCCCATTGACTGCCAGCCACGTAGACATTTCGCGTGGTCATGCATTTCTTTTGCCTGCGAAAAAGTGGTCACGGAACGAAAGTCAGATATCGCGAGACACCGAAACGCTGTGTCATATCCTACTTGCTGATCGTTGAGTCAAGCCGATGCTTTGACCAGTCGTCCCTTCCTCTTTCCATTTTACCCCTCACGCGCCCCTGCGTATCAGCTCGATTCAAGTAGCGCAAGGTGCCTCGATGCACGAGGCACGTGCAACGTGCAGCCCTTGGAAAGATCATGGCGGCACAAAGCAGCACTGAGCTAGATTTCAGACGCCATGAATTCCCCAGAAGTGGCGCGCGGCACGTGCGTCGAGCATTTCTACAACAATGAATGCCGCCACTTTTCTCAGGAAGAGGGGCTTTACTCGATTCGGCCTACGTGGTCTTCCTTTCACAGTGGCAAAAATGTGCTCTATCCTAACTGAAAATTAGACAAGCAACAGACTGACAAGAAAAGCACCAACTGTATCAACTGTTTTTGTGCTGTGTTTTGTAGCAAGAGTTCTGTAACATTCCCTATTTTTTCTTGTTTTTCTCTTCTTTTTGTGCGCGCGTGTGTGTGTTGGTGTGGTCGAGTCAGGCCTGCGCTGTTACTCCCAACTCCTTTCTTTCCTTTTTTTTTTAATCATTATGTTTTTAGGTCTTAGATAACATTACTTTCAAGTCTTGGAGTAGCCGGAGCCCTTTCAAGGCTGCCAAATGCTCCATAGCACCATCTATTTTCTTCTTCTTCTGTGCAGAGCACCAAACGACTTGACACCCGTGTTTACATCACCGCTTCGGACCACCCGCGGCATGCTGCCTCCGCAGCCATTCTACGCGCCAGTCTACACCGACGTCCGTTGCTTTCAAGTTGGTAACAGCGGCAGGCATTACAGGTGCGAACTCCTGCCGAAGCATCTGCACGCTGACCACGAAAGAAGACGGGTCCTCCTCGTGTTCAACGATTTCCCGGAGCCCGAGTGCAAGCACGACGAAATGACGGTAACCCTCAAGATCAACAAGGCCAAGTTCTGCGGCGTACCTCTGAAGATGCTCGACATTACGGGTTACGTCTCTGCCACAGTGAACAACATCCGCATCCAGAGATGCAGCGTACCTGACGGGTACCTGACGGTTCACGTCGTCGACAAGACAGCGGAGCACGAATTGGTTCGGTGGGGTGGGGACGATCGTCTGGACAACGTGGCCGCTACACATGACTTAGTGAAGAAGGCGGTTGGGGATGCAAACACTGATGGCATAGTCGTCGAGTTCATTACGCTGGCCCTCACCTGTCCCTTATCGAAGACTAAAATTAAGGTGCCAGTGCCGCGGCGCCAGATGTTCCCACGTCCAGGCTTTCGACGCGATGGCCTACCTCGAAATGAACGAAAGCACCCTCGACCGTTGTGGCGCTGTCCAGTGTGCGATCAGAGCATCAAGGTAGAAGAGCTTAGGATCGACCTGTTTGTACTCGACCTTCTGGGTCGCGTTGACTCTTCCTGCGGCGCCGTAAAGCTTTTCCCGGATGGCAGGTGGGCGCCTGTAGTGAAACCTGTCGACTTTATCCTAATCGGCGATAGCCCTGTGAAACCACCTGGCGTCGACCGAGATCTGGACATTTCGGTAATTGACCTGACATCGGAAACTTCTTCGAGTGAAGATGACTAAGTGGTGTGGCAGATCCATCGTTCGTTTCATGTCCCTAGAGCCTCCGAAACCTAAATATTTGAAAGAATGTTTTTTTGGCCTCTTTGTGTAAAGAGACGCTAAACGGCATCATTCAGTGATACCATCGTTTATGTATTTCTTGAGAGTTTTTGTAACTTGTATTTTTACATTAAAATGTTTGGGTCTTTTTTCGTTTCAGTGACAGAGAACGATTTTAGTTATAGTACGGTGCCTGCAACGCGCCTCCGACTTGTGTGTTTACCGCGTCCGAAAAAATGGTCCATTGAATCCCACATGATGACGTCATATAAGTGTCAGGCTGTCGCCGGCCGTGATCCTTCCGGCGTCATAGCAATGGTGGTGGATGTGAAAGATGGCTGTTGTGCGGCACGTCGCTCTCCAGCTCGACAGTCTACGGAAGGTTCGGCAGCCAGCAAAATGAGGCGCCACGACGACAGCGACACTCACATTCGCTGGTGCTTTTCGCGAGAATTTCTACGACCAACCGCCAAGTTCCCGAGACGCATTACACTCCGGTTTTTGTGACGTCATTTGTTGTCACTTCGGGGCCACTTTCGATGCATTGGAGGACTCTGACGCTAAACACACCAGTCGGAAACGGGTTCCAGGCACCGTAGTTATAGTCGCTGACAAGATAAGAACGGCGGGGAGGTGTTTCAGAAGTTGCGAGTTTG
>JAZHYW010018071.1:0-11688 GCA_037355805.1 Ixodes ricinus
TGAAGGCGAGCGGGTTGAACATGAATACATAAAATTGAAAGAATAAAACACGGAGGACAAGCACAGGACAACCACTTTCTTTCATTTAGCAACGACGTTTATTTTGGGCAGAGACATTGCACCCTGAACGAGACCCCGACCAAGAAAGGGTGATAAGGGGGAAGGCCAACTGGGAGATGAAAAAGGGGTGATATGGGGGACGGAAAGGAAAACTCGGAGACAGAAAGGGTGATAAAGGGAAGGAAAGCTGGGAGATGGAAAGGGGGAACTACGAGGGCACGGGCAGAAATACCGTGATTGTGCGTATTTACGGGAGTTTCGATATTTTCAATTTCGGTCTGTCTATGCTGGTGGCGCAAACTTCATTGTAAAGAAAACTTCATCAGTCGCCCATTGGCTGCTGCTCCTGGGGACGAGCTGTGACGTCACAGTAAAGTTCTGGCGATAAAGTTTGATGCATGCTCGTCAAAATTGTAAAGTTCGCCGTGACGTCAGAATGTCGTCACGATGAAGTTGTTTCTGTAAAGAAAACTTCGAGAGCTTGGGAGCTCGAAGTCGCGAAGTTCATCTGTAAAGATGGCGGAGCTTTGTTGTGCGCTGCTGGTCACCCAGCGTGCCGACAGAGTGTTTCGGGAGCACCGCGACGCCTTTCTGCTCTCGGACGACAGGTTTGTCGCGAATTACCGACTGACGAAGGAGCGACGAGGTGGCTGTGCGAGCAGCTCCGCCCCGACCTACAACCGGACCGCACGACCATTCGTGTTATCACCGTAGAGCAGCAGGTGTTGTGCGCCCTGCGTTTCTACGCGGCCGGCGGTTTTCAAGGAACGCTGGCCGAGCCCATGGCGGTGCCGCGGTGGTCAGCGTGGACTCGGTTGCTGCCCGGACCAACACTCGATTTGAAAACATGTGGTCAATCAGCATGTCGAGCTGTCGGTCCGAGCAGCAAGCCCTTGCTTCTTTTCTTCGCCGCAGGAGTTGAGGCGCAGCTGCCGTTGTCCGCCTATGTCAGAGAAAAACAACGGAGCAGGAACGGTGCGAACCTCGAATGCCATTCTAGAGTTACAACTAAACGCGAACTATTTATATTAAAATAACGCATGTCATTTATGTAATTTGAATATGGATATCTCTGAATTTAATATGTATATTTGTTCTGCTTTTTTCCGAAAAAATAGCACCGCAGTCGACGCAGCGCGTGCTCCCAGATTTCCCTCTCGGGACTTTCTCGCTCCTAAAAATCTGTGAAGTTTCAAGTTAACAAGTACAGCGAACCGTGACGTCGCTGTGAAGATGCCACCCGATGAAGTTGGGTGCTTGTGAAGTTATGGCTCCTCCCCCTGGCCACGTCACGATGAACTTAGTTTATAGGTTTCACCAGCATAGACAGATAGGCCTCGATGAATTCTAATTCCCGTACTGATAATGTTACTGAGGCCGATGAAACGTTGTTTTCTGCGGTGTTTTCTGCAGAAAACAACGTTTCATCGGCCTCAGTAACATTATCAAGACGGGAATTAGAATTCATCAGGCCTGAAATTGAAAAATATCGAAACTCCCCGTAAGATACGCACAATCACGGTATTTCTGCCCGTGCCTCGTGGTTCCCCCTTTCCATCTCCCAGCTTTCCTTCCCCTTTATCACCCTTTCTGTCTCCGAGTTTTCCTTTCCGTCCCCCATATCACCCTTTTCATCTCCCAGTTGGCCTTCCCCTTATCACCCTTTCTTGGTCGGGGTCTCGTTCAGGGTGCAATGTCTCTGCCAAAATAAACGTCGTTGCTAAATGAAAGAAAGTGGTTGTCCTGTGCTTGTCCTCCGTGTTTTATTCTTTCAATTTTATGTAACACAAGTTCCTTCCAAGTTTCTGCAGACCGACATCTCCTGAGTCCTGACTCCTAGTTCATGAACTCCAATCCCTCATCACATCACAAATTCAGTTCACGAATTCATTCACCATCACATCACGTACCACCTGAGTCACGAAGTCCTTCACCACCGCATCACGAGTGCGTCAGAGTTCACAAGGTCATTCCCCGTCACATCACGACTCGTTCCGCGTTCACGAAGTCACATCCCCTCACATCACGGCTTCTTCCGAGTTCACGGAGTCACGCCCGTTCACATCACGACTCCTTCCGCGTTCACGAAGTCACATCCCCTTCACATCACGACTTGTTCCGAGTTCACGAAGTCATTCACAGCCCTCACCACGACGTGGTGAGCGTGAGTAGTGTGAGTGAGCGAGTTCGTGAGTGACTTTGCCGAGGTATGGTTACAAATATGGTGCTGCTTCGTTTAGTTTTTTTCTTGCAAGACGTTTAGCTGTACGGCCTGAAACCTTTTTTGTGTACAGTGCACCTTGTGGGGTTATCCCTTCCAGCTCTCCCACCCCGAGTGACACGACACCACTTTCGATATAAACAACATTTAATCACTCACATTGCTGGGTTCTCTCTCGGTCGCACCTCACAGTCCCTCCACGTCCGTCCCCTGTCACGTCCGACACACCACTCCCCGCGTCCCCACCGACACTCTCCAGCACCGCCGGTCTCTCCCTCGCCTCCTTGTTTCCCGGCGCCAGGCCGACGGGTGCCTTTCTCCCGACGTGGGTCCCTGCCGGCTCCCTCTTCACCCCTCGAGGCCCTCGGGGGTCGGGCTCCTTTGAAGGGGGGGCCGAGGACGTCCGCCGCCGCCACCAGCCGGCCCCGACAAGTTCCGAGCGGCCACCGAGGGTGCCGACGGCTCGCCCTTGAGCCGCCCACGGGCGCCGGCGTCTGGTGACAATCAGGCGGCGGCAGAGCGGGTCCCCACAACCTACAGGGCTGTCAATAAGAGTACTTACAGTCGCATGGAGCAAAGCCATAGCTTGTAACAAAACTAAAAATATGCTAAAATGCTCACATATTCCTTATTCTTTAAAACTGCTTGAGCATACCAAATTCCATGACCACGATCCTTATTACGTGAGCAATCCGAATTCCATGGTTTTTATGGCAAAAATATTCCAGTGTTCAAGAAAATCTTACTCTTCATCAATTATTAAATGACTCCTAGTTCCACTCCTTTTTACGAGTTCAATGAAATTTGTTTTTCGTCAAAACATATTTAGAGAGGCACCACAAACGTTATGTGAAGAGCTGAAGCAATTTTATATTAGGAATCGGAGGTGGCCGTCGGACCTTTGGCATGGCATGGAGAAGTCTTGGTCACTTGATAACGCCTGTCGTTTAGGCATGCATTTCGAGCCGCCCTCGGGTACAAAGGGCACAACGGGCCTTCTATTGCTCCTCGCTGGCGCCACCTCCGATTATTGCACACGATACCCGCTGCTTCTTCCCTTGCAGCCGGAAAAACGGACAAGGGAAGCAGCAGGAAACTCCGTTCTTTCTTTGGACCTAATCGTGTCAGCTATCGTCGCAGGTGGGCACTGTTATGAAGAGGCGTTAGTTAAGTAGCGATGCCGGGTTGTGGTGCGAGAGTTCAACTTCAAAAAATTGTTTTCTCGCTTTAAACAAAAATTACTTTGATCAAACTTTCAGAATCAAAAGATTATCGATTGTTCTTCAAACCCAAAATATTTTGTATTTTTACTTGGATCACCTCAGGGTGAAATAAGCGGCTGTTTATGCGCTACAAAACGCACTTTTGTGCAGCTTCATAACTTTGTTGGCTGCAAATACTTCATTGAGCGGTTTAAAAAAAATTATAGATTATATACCTGTAGGGCAGCCGGTAAAATTCTATTAAGTCCCGGGAGCAATTATATATTTTTGATAAAATGACAAAAATGCCAAAATTAAAAGAATAGCTTCTAGTTTTTTTTAATATTTAAATTAAACAAAAACTTCATAAGCCCCACCACATTGTAAGTCGAAAGCCGTGCAAATTTAATAAAAAATGTTTTTTGGGTGTTTCACTAAAAAGCTGATTTTTCATCAATTATAGAGTGATGCTCTAGATTCACGCTGTTTTAAAAGTTAAAACCGCGTTCACGTCATCAAAAAAATTTTGCGCCAAAGATATTTCAGGGCATGGCTACGGACATTGCGGTAAAAAGCCATTATTATTTTATTTTTTTATTAAATCGGAGTGTGGTTGAGGCGCAACGTCTGGGAGGTTTTGACACGGAATGGCCCTTTAGGAGAGAGTACAGCACAACCTTCCTGTGCTCGCCACCTGGTCGCGTACACTCTACGAAAGTTTTGTGCCGATGGCAAGCGGGGAGGCCGTAAATGGTGGCCCGCCTGGAGCGTACAGTGGCTCTGCACTCCAGAGAAGATGTACTCTAGTTGCTAAATTCTTGCTCCCGCACTGAGGGCCAGTTACCGGTTCTCTTCTTATCTCCGTCATCGTCAACCGCCGGCCCTTTAACAATGCTATCTCGGGAGACGCTCCTAAACCGAAAGTATGCTTTAAAAAAAGAAAAGAAAAAAAACAGAGACGAGAGATAAGTCCAGAAGATGATGTCATCCGTGTCCGCAGTAGATGTGTATATGTGTGCGTGTGTGTGTGCACGTGAATGCGTGTGCGTTTGTGTGTGAGAGAGAGAAAAAGAGAGAGGGTGAAGGATTTCTTGCTTTGTTTCTTTAGTTTCTTAGCTTCCGCTGACATGGCGTCTTTGTCCTTATCTCCCTCTCGTGTTACAGGTGAAGAGAGGTTTATTTAGGGAAGGAGAGAAGGTGAAGCGATGGAGGAAGCGTATCAGTCGCAGGTGATCTTGGTCAGGGCCACGGTCAGGGCTGAGCGGCATCTCGCTTTCTGGAACGACGGCCACTATACTGGAAGTCAAGCGCTCGGGAACACGCAATTCGTTTTGCATAAGATTGTCGCCTTTGCGCGTTTTTTTGTTTGTTTTGCCTGGATAATAATAAAAAAGAAAAAGAAGCGGAGGACGTATTAAGGTTGCTGTACTCACAGTCGACGTCAGCCTAAACCCGCCGCTTTACACGCTTTCACCTCAAAATCGTAGTAAAAAAAAAAAAAAAAAGATAAGGGAAGTTTGTTTTTTTGCGGAGGATTACAAATGTCCCACTTCAATGCCGGATTATTATTATATACTATGTGAGGTGCACTTTAGACTAGATATACGTCATCTTAGCAAGGCGTACACTTTTCAATCAGCCAAAAGTGTCGTATCTTCCTCCAACAACCAAATCTTGCAAGAACTATACTTCCCGCGCCGTATAAACAATGCGCAAAATTTCCTTCTTTTTTTTTCTTGCGGTGAAAACGAGTGTATAGATGCTCTGTCTCCAGCACGCGCTTGTCACTTTTCGCCGTACTTTAACAGCGTGAGTCACGAAGGGTTATCAAATGGGAGAAAGTCTCGCGCACGAGGCGGTGCAGCTCCTGGGTTCTAAGCAGATTGGCGAATGATGAATGGGGACGATTTGAATTACAACGCCGTTTACTCGTGATGATTGAAATCAAATCTTTCCCACAGAAATTATTCGTAAAATATGTTTTTTATTTTTACTCTTTTTGCATCACTTGGCGGTTTCTGCAGTGCACCTGTCTCGTATATAGATAAATAAGCAAAATCATCAAACAAAAGTGTTTTAAAGCAGGTTGAACATGAAAACCTCTTGTACAAAGATCAGAGCCTTTAGTCTTTCTCGTTTTTCGAAATTAACTGTCCTGTTTGTTTGCCAGCAAGGTAATGTAGCTTACCACAAGCAAATAATAAAAAAGTCATGTCTTATATTGCAAGCAAATTAGGACGCGAAAAAAGAAAGAAGCAAATACAGCTTTTTCTCCAACAAAAATGACTAAGGTGCCTTTGTCCTGGTATGGTAGGTTCAGATTTATAAATGGTTATTACTTAAACTGTACTTCCAAAGTGTAAATGCACTATAGTCCTTTCTTCCGTATTGTTTCCACTGAGCGAATTGATTGACCTGTCATGTTTAACAATATATAAACATAGTGATAAAAAAGTCATTTTTTTCTAGCTTTCACAGTTATTTAAATAAAAGTAAACTAGGTTTAAATCGAATTGATGTAACCTAAATTTAAAAAAATATCGATTCAAATGAAGTGAAGTGGATATAAATAAAATGGACCTTATGTAAAATAAATAAATCTGATGTAAATGAAATGACCCAATTTTCCTTATTAAAATATCGTGATTTTATTTTCCCCTGGTTTCTAGCTTTTCAGTTTGTCGCCGACTGTAGGTTCATTAAGCCGGTGTCACACTGCGTGTATATACAGTATAATACAAAAGACAGTCTGCATAGAGATTCGAACGCGAGTCCCCGTGAGATCTCTGCTTCGAATGCCGCATGGCAATAAGTTCAAGGAGGAGGTTTGGCACGCGGCATTTGAACCACGGATAATGCGGTAACTCGTGTTCGCAGAGTGTCTTTGTATGGTGCATGAGCAGTGTGACCCCAGGTTTAGGGGGCGATGCGACGATTTTTGCACTATGCGGAAATGCCGCTCAGAACGAATCCCTGACTCTAATGACCTATGCAACACGCGATCGTTTTTCATCACACGCGATAGAAGTCACAGGAAAAAATTAAAGAAAAATTAGCAGCGTTCATCCCCTCAACTCGCAGCCAGAACAAGCGGCCACGTGATCTGGGAGACAATTATGCCGCCATTGCTGATCATATATCTATCCGCGCGCTGGGGTTGGCAAAGCATAGGACACGCGCTGAGTTCCAGACATTGTTATGGTTGGGCTATTGTCGTCATTGCAGCGATTGGACACGGGCCACTACCCGAATGCTTGTCGAGCTATCGATTATCACGAGCCCAAATCGAGTGGCCACGCAATGCTCGGGTCCAATCTATGAGCCGCATTTAAATATCATCATTGGGGAATACTGCGGTCCTCCAGTTACGTCATCAAGTTTTGCGAAGGAGAGATTAAAAAAAACGCTCGCTTTTGTCCTTGAGATTACACCGCAACAAAGAACTTTCTTGGTCATTGGCATTGTGTGCGAGCATAGCTCTTGGTCCCACTAGTGACAATAAGTTCGTGTAACTTAAAAAAAACTTTCCAAGCAAATATCGTTTCACCACTCCTTTAAGGATCAAGTTCAGTGCCGTCTAACCGTACGATCCGTCTCTGACAATCAACTTTCAAGCAGCGCCTGAAACGCAGCCTCCCAGCATTCGTCGCCTTTCTGATTATATGCTTTAACGAAGTCGAAGCACGTAGACCATACTGCGACCTTTGACTTTAATAACATATTAAGAACCTGGGTGTCTTTCAGTCAGACTATTAGCCTTTCCACTCTCCGCACCTCAACGCTGGTTGACTTAGTCGTACTTTGTCTCTATAAATAAACGATCATGAGTACCGAAAGACACGTGTGAAGTGTGGTCAGTATCAGTGGTCTTACTACGATGTATGTTGCATGTTGTGATTTCAGCGTATAAGTATACCGCGTCAACCGTCAGCAGCACCAGACATCCAGCTTAGGGCTAGGTGGATTATTCGTCCCACCCTTGCCTATGCGGAGCGAAAGTTCGTCTGCTTCGTGTGCAGAGGTTGAGGTGACGTCAGAATGCCCAGTTCTGATTGGCTCTGATTGGAAGGATAGGGGTAGACCTCGAGGGCAGCTAGCATTGAGATCTACCCACTATCCTTGCAGTCAGAGCCAATCGGAGCTCGGCGTCACTATGACAATACCTCAATTCCTGCGCATGAAGCAGACGAACTTGCGCTTCGGATATTGCGTTGTGACGCTTATTGTCACGTTCTCACGGAACAATGACGCTTATTGTCGCGTGTATTTTTCTTATCGGTACCCCAGGAACGTTTTCGAAGTACTCTGGTTGCCCGCATGTTCCTTGGAAGCTGGGATATCGCATGCTCGTGTCCTATGTTTTCCAGATGCGCACCGTCATAGATCATCATAGGCTAGCGTCACGACTATGAAAAAACAGTTACACTGGCGACTGGTCCCATGCGGACGGAAAAAATTTAAGATTGACCTTTTTTATCGTCTATATAATGACAAAGCTTGCATCAATAAAGAAAATTACATACGATATCCTCTCTACGTGTCAGAAAGAGTTGGCCATCAATACAAAGTTGCAATCATGAACTCTTGTTGCGGATCCTTTTTGATTCGAACTGCATTAGAACGAAACATGCTTAATGCAAATGCGTTTCCCTCTGCATTTTCATCTTAAATGTTTTTTTTTTTTTGAGTACATCTCCCTGTAATAATTCCTCCAAGCCGATGCAGGGAATCTCAATAACTAAAAAAATAAATACCCATCTTTGTCCGACATCCAAAACTAACGCCAAAAAGACGCTGAATCCGCGGGAAAAAAATACCGTACTGAAAAGCAAGCCTTATTAGGGGACACTCAAAGCTGGTTCACACATTTACGTGTGACTGGTACCGACTGCGTCGCATGGTGCCCGTTACTGCTTAGAACGGTATATAGGACACTGGCGCAGGCACGTAGCCAGGGGTAGGGGAGCATGGGGCCGGGTTTCCCCCGAAATATTCTGTTTTGCTGGGACCTCCTCTCCCCCTCCCCTCATACAGCATTTTGTCATGGGCGTAAATGAACCTCATACAGCATTTGTCATGGACGATTTGCAATTTTCCCAAGCGCCCCGGCCGCGCGCGAGGAATTGTGGGAGAGATTGTCCCTCGCCTGGCCGCTCTGCCTTGAGATCGCATTGCCTTGTCCCTTGCCTCCCTCTTAATCCTCTGTTTTTCGATTCCATTACCTATTTTATCTATCGCTGTGGCTAGCGTTACGTCCGGACGGAGCACTGAAACGCGTATACCTAACCCTCCCCCCCCCGCCCTCCTCTCTCCCCCGTGAACCTAGGGAAGGCGGAGATTTGGACGTAACTTGGGTTACGTCGGACGTAACGCTAGACACTTAGTTTATCTATTCCAGTGTATTTTCTATTGCTTCTAAGTGTTCCTATTTTCTTCTGCGCGCGATATTTCTTGTATATATATATATAGTATTTGTGTCTTTATTTCGCCTTTTTCGACGGGAGTGCCGACGGACAACACGCCGCTTCGCGCGTCGTTCCCCGGGTGAGTACTACCTTTGCTACCGATTCCTATCGCGCTGTTATCTGTTCATTTTGGTTTATTTGACCTGCGTGCAGTCGAGAGGAGCCGTTTATGAACAGCCGCGCACATGACATAGGGGTAGGCAGAGCTCTGAATCAATAATCGCGACGCAAGAGCCGACTGCGCTGTGATTTGGCCGCCCGCGCTCGCCCCGTTGACTCGCACTGTAGCGTATGACTTCGAGTGCCGCTTAAAGGGCAACTCCGCCGCAATTTTTATGGTCACCGATTTCTATAAAATTATCACCATGTATTTGGATGCCCTCCCTGAGCATGTGTACAAAATATCTCGGAAAAATATTAATTTTCTTAGAAGAAAATGAATTTCGAAATTTACATGTACACACCCAAATCACTTGCTGCCGCCCTACTGGCAACACTGAGCAAGAGCGGCACACGGAGGCTGCCATGATGGCGCTGACGTTGCCGTGACGTCACATGTTGGTCAGGGTGCTTGCTTTGTAGCTTGTTGGTGCTAGCGACTGTCTGCTTTTTGCTTATGTTATCGGTTTATACAGTTATGTAAGAGCGCGTTATGGCGACTGGAGGAAATTGGTGTTGTGCCGTAGGGTCTCACGCTACGGAAGCGTGGCTTGAAAACACAGTCTACTAAAACCGTCTATTGTCAGACCCCAAGATATAACAAAAACTGCCTCCAATTAAGAGGCATAACGTCGATCAGTTTTTCTTGGCATGCTAGCAACAAAAGCTGCCTTACCATTCCGCTTCGGAAGCGGCATCTGGGTCCACATGGCGGCGGATCACGAATGCAGCCGCCGCTGGCGGTTCCTTCGGAGGCGATGCCGGCGGATCGTATGAGAACGGGTTATCGTCATCGTCCTCAAAATCTAGCGGCATATCCTCATCGTTGCTCGATTCAGACGAGCCTGATGAGTCCATTTTTATCCGCGGCACGAACACAAAACAGTGACCTGCTGCCAGGCTGGCCAGGCTCAAACTGCACACATGCGAGTGTTTATACCATATGTGACGTCATGTCAAAATGGCGGACCAGTCTAGTGGCAAGTTAGTTTCGGTATCGGTTTCAGCGTATTTTAACGATTATAAATTATGTAAACAATTTTTTAATGATTTAACCGCTGCTATAGGCTAAATTTCTAGTGCCCTTTCTGAAAATATGTTTTGATAAAAACGCTCAAATCGACAGCGGATAGAGCACGCCGCTTTGCAGTCGCAGCTTTGCCGTCGCAGCTTTGCCGTCGTGTTGTAGCAGCTACGCGAATTATCCGAGGCGAGCCATTGGCATGGTCACGTACCCTGATCATGGATTGGACGCGAGGGCTACGTCAGCTGCTCGGCATATGTTCGGCTCAGCTCGTATTGGATACGAGTGACGTCGGCGTTCGGCGAGGACTCGGAGCCAATCACACGCGTCGTGCGCAAGAAATGGCGCCGGCCAATTTCGCTCGATGGAAATTTCGAAGAGGGTTCATTTCCCCCAAACTTCGGCAACAAGGGACCGTATAACGATGCTACAAAGAGCGGTGTGATTATAGACGGTGTGCCAATACGACGACGGCGACGAGACGGCTCGTCTTCTTTTCCCCCTCTGCGCTTCGCCGCCGTTTTATGCGAGTATTTCAGATTCCTCCTCGCTCTCCCGCCCACGTATAAACGGAAGTGTGCTTCTGTTACGCCCTGTCTTTATCCCGTGCCAGTGCCGCTTCGCCGGCGGCTCCCGATGTAACAATGTCCGTTCTAAAATTCATTAGGCGCAAGCCGCGGTCGCGGCTCCCTTAGTCTGAAACGTGCGGATGTCCACAGAGGGCTCCACGTACCGCAGCGGTTGTTGATGATGATGATAAGCATGAAGGTCGCTAGTTTGTATCTCTTCGTAGATGCACAATCAGAAACAGAGAGGGAAGGAGCCGATAAGAGCCAGGGTCGTAGTGTGTGCGTTTGAATAATTTGATGAGCGTATGGAGAAACATGGGTCGTTTATAGGCTTTATAGCCTGACTTTATTTTTCTTCTTTTTTTTGTATAGGGGATACTATGTAGTACTAACGTCACGGTGGGGAAACGAAAAAAGAAATGCAGCGCTTGCCGGAAGTCGTAAACTTGGATGACGTTTACCTTCTCGTTTATGTTTATCTTCGATGGATGCAAACACAGGGGGATGTGGAAAAAGGTCAGTCGGGTGACAAACACGATACATCTATTACGGTTAGCTGGGAAACAAAGAAAGAAGATGATTTGTAAGGATTTCGGAAGTCGAAACATTGACGCCCTCTACACTATGACGGTGATAATTAGGGATGTCGCGAACCACCCTAAGGTTCGATTTCGAAAGGTTTCGATATTTTTGATGCGAACTGAGGTTCGCCAATCAGAAAATTTCGATATTTTCGTACCGACCGAGGTTCGAAAGTCGAAAAATTCCCGCAACTTTCGATCACAGTGGAGTTTCGAATTCAAAAAGTTCGAAGCTTTCATGGTTTCTAAAGTTTCGGGTTCGAATATTTCGATTATTTTTTTACTTGAGGTTCAATAAGTTCGAAGATTTCGAACTTTCCTAACTTAAAAATTCGACATATTCGAAAAATTCAAATTTCTTGGGATCTGAAGTTCGAAAAATTCGAACATGTCGAAATTCTTTGGAT